>CM076575.1:1813881736-1814128382 GCA_034641835.2 Pinus albicaulis
TGATCAAGATGGTCGTGCTACATCAGTTTGATCCAGGTGGATATTGGTGGCCACCCGCCTATTCCACTTGGGCCCCCACCATTGTCTCTTTCAGTTTTTCAGTTTCGGCATAATTTACTATTTTTAGCAGTTTTTCGGGTCCTGGACTTCCGGAGCCGTTTTGAGGCCCTAAACGACGTTTTTTGGGCATCGCGCTTCCAGCAAATATCATTTCGTTCCAGAATGATATTCGTGACGAAAGTTGTAGTCCTCGGATAGAGATTTCTAATGATGTATCATGTGCATCAAATGGAGATAGTATGCCAAAGTTACGTCCCTGGGAAGTTGAAACACCAATTTACCCAAACGGGGCCCATAGTTTTGGTGCTTCATCTCCTAGGGTTAGGTTTTTGGGATGTTTAGGGTTCTCCATTGTTTCTCAATAATAAATAGGCCCTCGAGCCTCATTGTAATGTAGTTCAGAGGCCTGTAGCCACCACATCTCTTCTCAGAGATAGCTACCAGTGCCCTAGCTAGTTTTATTTCCATTCTGTCTGTAAGAAAATTTCAGTTCTTTGATATTAATGAAATGAAGTGTTATTTCCACTACATCTCTGTATTTATGGTTATATGTTTATTCTGTTGCGTTCCTGCATAAATCTGGATCAGTGGTATCAGAGCGGTCTGCTTTTTCTCGATCCTTCTTTGCATGTCCCCAACGAGGTCGGGGTATAAAGAGCTAGGGCTTGATCCGGTGGAACCTTTGCAAGATCAGCCTCGCAAACCTCGACGGACGCCCATGGGGGACGAAAAGAAAGATGAGGGAGCAGGAGATCCTATCAAAATATTGCTCGAGGAGGCCCTCGAAAAACAAAGGAACGCGATGATGGATAACTTTGTTTAGATCCTTCAACGGCTACCCACCAGCGGCGCATCTGCATCCAGTAGCCACTCTGGAGGCGCGACTCCTTTTAAGGTACAAGTAAATTTTGACATTCCCATATTTGAGGGTCAAATAGACGCAGATGCCGTAGATAGATGGTTGAATCTGTTAGAAGGATATTTCTCGGTTCATGACTTTTCAGACCGGGAGAAGATTATTTTGCACTCCTCAAAGCTACCCCCCATGTTAAGGACTGGTGGGAAACCTACTGTGAGAACAAGGACCAGACAGAACCCTCTCTGTTCTCGGCCGTACCAACTTGGAATTCTTTCCAAGACGCCATCAAGGAACAGTACTATCCCGTGGGGAGCTATGAGGACAAGTACATACAATGGACCACGCTGCGACAACAAAGGGATCAAGATGTGCACGAGCTGACGAATCTGTTCCATACCCTGCGCACAAAGTTGGGTATCAAAGATTCAGAGAAACATTTGGTGCTGAAGTATCGCAGTTGTCTGCACAGATACATTCAGGAGGAAATGGAGTTCCTCGACATCTCCTCGCTTGGTACGGCATACCGGTATGCTGCCAAGATTGAGCAGAAATTCAAACAGAAGAAGCGAGACTTCGGATCTGCGAATCAAAAGCAAGGGAAAGGTGCTTCCAAACTGCAGAACAAAGGACAGAGCCAAGGCATGGCTGCTAAAGACAACCCTTCAAAGCCACAAGAAAAGAACAACACCGCAAAGCCAAAGAAGGACACGGGAAAGTGGTGTGAGTTCCATAAGAGCTCCACTCACAACACAAGTGAGTGTCGGGCCAAGCAGCCGCTAGTGGCCGAGATGAGGGCTTCTGAGTCAGATGCATGCTCCGACTCCGAATCAGAACCTGAAAAGGGGAATGAAAAAGGGAAACAGATTATTGATGCGGAGCCCAACGCCACCGTTGCCACTACAAAGGTCCAGAAGGAGGAACCGGAAGATCCAGAGGAGGAGGAACGTCTCTTCCACTCCCAGATGTGGGTAAAGGGCTCCCCTGTACAGTTCATTATCGACAATGGGAGCCAAAAGAACCTCATTTCAGTAGACGCCGTGAAGCGGTTGGGCTTGCCGACCACAGCTCACCCACATCCATACACCATCGGGTGGCTTCGCCAAGGACGAGATCTTCGCGTCAGCAAGCAGTGCCGCCTTCCCTATAACATCAAGCCCTTCACGGATGAGGTATTATGTGATGTTGCTCCTATTGATGTTTCTGATGTATTATTAGGACAGCCATACTTGTGGAAGTGCCATGTTGTGTATGAGTCTCGACCTCGTGCTGTCATTGTTACTTTGGGAAATAAGTTGTACAGGATACCAGAGGTACCACCTCCTGCGGCTATCTCTTTTGTTACTGCAAAATAATGCAGTAAGCTCATTTTCCAAACCAGGAAATTCGTTTTCCTGATGATCCGCCCCCAGGGAAAGAAGAAGACTGTGGCCACGACCTCCAGATAGGGCTCCTCTGCACGACAACAACAAATGGATAAGGTTGTGGAGGAGTACGGGGATATCTTCACCTCACCCACAGGGGTTCCTCTGCACTGTCAGGTCAAGCACCCAATTGATCTGACCCCAGGTGCACCGCTACCCAATGGACCGATCTATCAGCGCTCTGTTCTGGAGAATGATGAAATCAAGAGGCAGATTCAGGAGCTGTTGCAGAAAGGTCACATCAGACCAAGTTCATCGCCCTGTGGGAGCTCGATTGTGTTGGTACAGAAGAAGGATGGGACGTGGAGACTCTGTATTGACTATCGGGCGCTGAACAATATTACTGTCCGGAATAGGTAGCCAATCCCACGGATTGATGATCTTCTGGACCAACTCAAAGGTGAAAAATATTTCAGCAATATTGACCTGAAGTCTGGGTATCACCAGGTACCTATTGAACCCTCTGATGTGTGGAAGACTACCTTCAAAGCCAAGGAAGGCCTTTTTGAATGGTTAGTCATGCCTTTCGGGTTGACGAATGCTCCCGCAACCTTCATGACGATGATGGACGACATCTTGCGGCCATTCACCAACTCATTTGTAGTGGTGTACTTGGATGACATTCTGATCTTCAGCAAGACTTGGGAAGAGCACCTTCACCACATCCGACACGTCCTCCAAACACTGCGGCAACACAAGTTGTGTGCCAATTTGGAGAAGTGCACGTTTGGCATGACCCAGGTTCAATATCTGGGATACATTATTGATGAAAGGGGGTGCATGTGGATCCAGCCAAGATCCAAGTCATTCGGGATTGGCCAGCCCCAACCACTATAACAGAGCTTCGCAGCTTTCTGGGTCTTGCTAATTTCTATCGGAGGTTCGTGTTGGGATTCTCTCATATCACTTGGCCCTTGAGTTAAGTCACCAAGGGAGGAGCGAGAGCAAAATTTTTTTGGTCGGAACCTCAACAGAAGGCGTTCACAGAACTGAAAAACCGCCTCTGTTCTGCCCCAGTGCTCACTTTACCAGACTTGCAACAGCCATTTGAGATCGAGACAGATGCCTCTGACTATGCTATTGGGGAAGTTCTTACTCAACAAGGACATCCAGTGGCATTTCACAGTGAGACATTGTCTGACACAGTTCGCAAGTACCCCACATATGACAAAGAAATGTACTCCATTGTGCAAGCTTGTCGACAATGGAAGCATTACATTTTGGGGAAGGAAACAATCATCAACACAGACCACAGGCCCCTGCAGTTCATACAGACACAAGGGAAGTTGCAGAATGATCGCCATCAGAAGTGGTCCACATATCTGCAACAGTTTCATTTGAACATCAAGTACAAGAAGGGTAGCACCAATAATGCTGCAGACTGCCTCAGCCGACCACCGATCGTGGCACTCACCACCGTGCTCAACTCTTGTGGGCACGAGACTTCTGATTGGCTGCTTCTCTATGAGAGTGACCCAGAATTCGGCCACACTTACAAGGCACTCTTGGGGGGCACGCAAGTTCCAAATTTTCACCTCCAAGATGCACTTTTATGTCACCCGGGACACCTTTGTGTTCCTTCAAGCGAGCATGCCAAGATGATATGGGAAGCACACTACAGTCGAGTCGATGGGCATTTTAGGGTCGAGAAAACAGTAGCAATACTACAGAAGTATTTCTATTGGCCAAACCTTCGAAAGGATGTCGAGAAGCACATCAGATCCTGCACTGCTTGTGCCATTGCCAAACCGACCATCAAGAAGCAAGGCCTATATACTCCACTACCTACCCCTAGTCGACCTTGGGAATCCATCTCCATGGATTACATGTCGGGCCTGCCTTCTACTAAGAATGGAAATGACTGTGTTTTCGTGGTCGTTGAAAGATTCTCGAAGATGGCCATTATGGCGGCCTGTAAGAAGAATATCACAACAGAAGCCACTGCTAAACTCTTCTTTGAACGAGTGTGGGTGCACTTTGGGATCCCACAGTCTATCATATCAGATCGAGATAGTAGGTTCCTCAGCACATTTTGGTCCAGCCTCTGGTCAATGTTGGACACAAATCTCACCAAGTCCACAGCTTTCCATCCCCAAACAGATGGCCAGACAGAGGTCGTCAACATAATTATTGTACACATTCTGCGCATGTACAATTCAAAGCATCCACGCACATGGGACAAGAGCCTCCCCTATGTACAACATAGTTATAACAGGGCTCTCCACAGTTCAATTGGCCATAGCCCCTTTCAGGTGGGCTTGGGATTCCAGCCACTATGTCCCATTGACGTAGCCATGCCATTTGCAGCTGCTCAGGCCTATTCAGCTCATGTCCAGTCTGAAGTTGACAAAGCAAGTCGCTTCATCGAGCGCATTCAACACATCCGCCAACAGGTTCATGATATATTGGACAGAGCCAATGCGAAGTACAAGCAGCGCCATGATGAACACCGAGTGCCACACAACTTCCAGGTGGGCGACAAAGTATGGCTTCATTTGCAGAAGGAGCGCCTCACTGGACCCCACCGCAAGCTTCGGCCACTCCGATACGGGCCGTACACCGTCACCAAGGCTGTAGGGAACAATGCCTTCGAGCTTATTATTCCTCCATTCCTTGGTCTGCACCCAGTCTTCAATGTGGATCGCCTTCGTCCTTACTTCCCACCTCTACTGGACACCTCAGACATTGTAGAACAACTCACACCAACAGAGTTAAACCCAGACTGCATGGAACATGCCACCACAGATTGTATCATGGACATGCAAATCAAGAACACTCGCCAACAAAAGATCCAACTGTATCGGGTTGTCAAAGCTGGCCAACTCCTGCACCAAGGAAAGTGGTTCACCAGGGACCAAGTTCAGCAGAAATTTCCTCATCTCATGGAGGAACTTAACGCAATGGGGACCATTGCTTCCTAAGGGGGAGGAATGATCCAGGTGGATATTGGTGGCCACCCGCCTATTCCACTTGGGCCCCCACCATTGTCTCTTTCAGTTTTTCAGTTTCGGCATAATTTACTATTTTTAGCAGTTTTTCAGGTCCTGAACTTCCGGAGCTGTTTTGAGGCCCTAAACGACGTTTTTTGGGCATCACGCTTCCAGTGAATATCATTCCATTTCGGAATGATATTCATGGCGAAATTTGTAGTCCTCAGATAGAGATTTCTAATGATGTATCATGTGCGTCAAACAGAGATAGTATGCCAAAGTTACGTCCCTGGAAAGTTGAAACACCAATTTACCCAAACGGGGCCCATAGTTTTGGCACTTCATCTCCTAGGGTTAGGTTTTTGGATGTTTAGGATTATCCATTGTTTCTCAATAGTAAATAGGCCCTCGAGCCTCATTGTAACGGAGTTCAGAGGCCTGTAGCTGCCACATCTCTTCTCAGAGATAGCTACCAGCGCCCTAGCTAGTTTTATTTCCATTCTGTCTGTAAGCAAATTTCAGTTCTTTGATATTAATGAAATGAAGTGTTTTTTCCACTGCATCTCTGTATTTATGGTTATATGTTTATTCTGTTGCATTCCTGCATAAATCCGGATCACAGTTGAAGAAAAAGGCATACCTTGGGAGGTGTTCATAGCTCATGAAATATTCACAAGCCCTCAACATTATCATCAATCAAATTTACCAGCATCATCTCATCCTCCTCCCTCCACTCCTCCATCACCTCCTACTCACCATGACACATCATCTACCCAAGTATCCTCTCCTCAAGGAAACCCTCCTTCCCCATCTTCTCCTGATGCATCAGATCAAGAAGGAAGTGGAACTGAACAGGTAAGTGAAAATGAGGGTGAAGATGACAATGAGTCAAGCCCAAATGAGGATGACAGTGATGATGAGTTAAGTCCACAAGAGGCAGAGAACACGGAAATAGAAGGGGATGATGACAATACAGAAAGTGAGGAATTTGATAGTGAGAATGAATTGAGCAGTGATGAAGGAGAGGCCAATCATAAAACATAGGACATGGAGGTAGATGATAATGATAAAGAGGTAAGTGATGAAGAAAGCAACAATCACACTGAGAATGTTGAGGATGAGGTGGAAGAGGATAGCATGGGCCCAAATGAGGCAAGTAACCAAGAAGCAGAAGATAATCCTAAGGACAACAGTGAAACTAAGAGCCCTAATGATAGTTAAAACAATGATGCTCTTATTCATGACAAAGGTGAGGGAAAAGATAAAGAGGGCAGCCAAAATGTAGATAATGACTATGCTGAAAATGAAGAAGAGGTTGAATATAGTCATGAAGGTCATGAAATTCATGAAGACAGTAAAGAAAATCAAGAGGCTGGCAGCCAAAATGAAGGTCACAACAATGATGAAGGAAGCTACAATGAAGAACAAGATGAGAGTGCACAAATCAGTGAAGAAGCTAGCAGTGAGGCTAATGATGAAGGTAAAGAGGTAAGCAGCAGTCCAGGTGATTGAAAACAAGACATAGAGACAAATTATGAAAGCCCTAAGAAGTACACCAAAATGAGCCAAATTGAACCTTTTCCCTTGGCATACCACAAAGGAGAAAGACATGTGTTTGTTGCCTCTAAAAGGCAAGGGACCATGAATTCTACTCCTGTTAGGCCAAAGGAAAAAAGAAAAGATAAAGGCAAGGAAAAAAGCAAAGGCAAAGGTAAGGGTAAAGTCAAAGACAAGGGAAAATGAAAGATGAAGGAAGAAGGGGAAGACCAGCATGAGGTAGAGCATGAATTTGACCTCATTGAACTTGACAGTGATAAAGAGGAACAAAAGAGGGCCAATAGCATACTAATTAAAAGAAAGAATGCAGAGATTAAAGACCTATAAAAGAGCCTTGGCTTGGCACAATACATTATTGATTATTATAAGGATGATCACAAGCATATGATGAAGATGAAAAGGGACCTTGGCCTCCAAAATAAAATGACCAAGCACTATGCATTGGAAAACCAAATTGTGAAGGGTAAACTCAAAGAGGCCCATAACTAGCTACAATAACTCAAAGAGGAAAAATACCAAGAAAACCTTGGAATATTGGTTGACGCTTCTCTACAGACTTCCCAAACCCCATGCGGAAGACATCCACCAATTTTGTGGAATTTTTGACAAATTTTTTTTTTTTTTAATTTGGAGACCTCTAAGCACAACATCCCTGGCGCTACGCTTTCATATCAGGCATCCTCAGAGGGAAAAATTTCAATTTTTTGAATACTTACATCTATTATAGTATGCTCACCAAATTGCAGAGCATTTGGAGCATTTTTGACCCCTCAAAAGGTCAAAAAACATCTATTTTTTCACCTTTCTCCCTCATTTTCAGGCCTGGCATTGCGCCTAGAGAAGTTTCGGGAAATTTTCCTTTTCGAAAGGTTAGATGAGCTCAAATAGAAAAAAAAAAATGAATTTTTGGAAAGTAGACTCATCAGGCTTTCCAACGGGCCATCATCTGGCAAATTTCGAGATCGGGAAGGTCACCAAAACTTGGCTGCAATTGGACCCATTTTCTGCCTGTGAGGGTGCTGCGCTTTCAGACCTCACTGTGCGTTTTTGGCCAAAACTCAAGAAAAGACACTCATTAATTGAAAAATGATATTTTAATGTTTTTTGAGGCAAATCACTCCAATTTCAGGTGCTAGGTGTTATTTTGGAATTTATTTCATGAGATATTTTGTGCCTTGGGCCTTGCATGGTCTCTTGGGCATTAATGACATTTATGGATGATTTTGAAATTTTCAAACCCTATTTAGGGTTTTTTCCCTCCTTTTCTAGATAAATAGAGCATGAGGGCCTTATTGTAAAACGTTGGCATTTTCTAACTTTTTGGAGAAATACATAGTTTTTTGGAGGTTGAAGAGAAATTGGTGTTGTGGAGCTTATGAATGGCTTGTTTTGCTTGTTGATGGAGAAGCCTTGCTAGTAGGATCCCTGAGCTTGGTTAATGGTGAAGTTATTCTATTCATTTATTTTTTTCTTTTGTATCATTGTGTTTCATCCTTCTATGTTGCAGTAGGACAAAGGATCTAGACTAATAAATGTTCTTCAAAGGCACCTTAGCTCTGTTCGTTCTTCACTGCCTTTATGTTATCCTCCTGTTGACAAGAAAATATGTCCAGCCAACAATAGGGGATCTCCCCGGTAAAAAGTCCCAATTAGACCTTGAACTGTTTGGAATAGGGATCCCATCCGGGGTGTGGGTCCGGCGACCGTTGATTTCTCCTTCTTTGGGTCTCGCTTAAACTCTATAAACCTGTGGGTACACAGTTAATCGGATGATACAAGAAATATGATTGATGCATTAAATTTACATATAACACTATGCATAGCAAGATGAAATAATAAAGCATAAGTGCCGAAGGAAGTGTTGTTAACAACACATCATTAGGGTCATGCTTATAAGTTGTTCTGACCACATAAGAAACAATTCTTTATCGCAAAAACGCCCTTCACTTCCTGAAAGGTTTAAATGATAATAAAAATGCTAATAAAAAAATTCATTAACATTCATTAAGAAAGCGAAATGAACTCAACCACCATTAACATATATTCAGTAAAATATCATGCAAATGTGATATGAATTAAAGATACAGTTCCATTAATCTAAAGATGTTTAGAAACTGAAAAATATAATACTCATAGTGCTCATACATATATAAACATCAGATCCACAAATAGATTTTTCAAAATGCTTTTATTCATACACAAAATTGTATAGTCCTAGTAATACAATGTTTTCAGCTGGAGTCCCAAAAAAAAGGATCCCATTACAATCTTCCCGAAGGGAGTTTTATAGACCAAAATTTTCCCTTTGGGCTTCCTGACTTTTCGCCTCCCCAACTGTTGAGCTTCCCTTCAACCTGAATGAGAGCTGCGACCTACGACCCAGCTGTGAAGTGTGACCTGCAACCTATTGCCAAGTGCGACCTGCGACCTACTGCCACCTGATCATGAGGATGTGCACGCGATCGTGACGTCAGGGGCATCAACTTGTTGTTCTCTGAGGAAGTTCTGCCATGCACGATAATTTGCCGCTATGGGGGAAATCAAAGGAACTTCTTCTCTCAAACGATGTAGACACTCCAAGGCATTTGGAATTTAGGTCTATCTTTTCTGCATGACCAGGCTAGATAGGGAGGCGAGTTTGGTGTAGATCCAAATAGGTGTGACAAGGAACTTGCCCAAGTTCTCCTTTGATGCCGCAAGATCAGAAGTGTCAGTGGCCTGTCTAATGGGTTGCAAAAATGTCTGGATCTCCTGATCCACCTGTTCCCATGTCTTCTCCTCACTCAATGCACGCAGCGATGGAATGTGATGTAGGACGTGCATTGAATCGATATCGCTGATTAGATGCTCGTATGCAGCCATTACCTTATCTAGGTCCTTGGACAGCTTATCTTTAGACTACATTTTAATCTGGATCTGGACCTTGGCATCTTGTGTGTGGATCCAGTCTTTCTTTGGCAGTTTTACGGGAGCCTGGGGATACCGGCCTGTCCATTCTATCATTCTATCATTCTATCCAAAGTGGCTGAGGCCTCCTTCAGCTGCTCGCTCCTCTGCTTGGTCTCTGCTTGGGCTCTCACCAAGGGGGCAACTAATTGTTTTATAGTAAACATTTCCCCATAGACCTGCCTCATGGTGACCTCTAATACATCCAACACTCTTCGAATGGTGAGTGGTATTTCGTTGATAGGGGCAGTTTTGTCTTGGAGCTGTTGAATCTCTTCCCCTAATGCTACCTTTTCCTGCTCTGCCCTTGCCTCTCTTTGCTCAACTTCTTGTAGCTTAATTTGTAGAGAGAGGATCTCTCTGCTAATTATGTTTACATTTTCCTCCGTGGCCGCGGCGAAGGCTGTGTCGGCCGATGCTATCATTACTGGGTTAGTCCTAGTTTCTAGGACTATATCTTTCTCCATCACGGCTGTGGATGAGGAAGAAGGATTTCAAGCCAGGCACCTTCTTTTCTCTTGTTTGATATTGAAGGAGAACTGATCATATGTGAGCCTGGTAAGATTGAATACTTTCTCTTCTTGCCCTTCATAGGAACTCACATCGGAGAGTGTAGCGCGTGTATTGACTACAGGCACTTCGATGGGCTGTAGCTCCATTTGTGATTCTGTGCCTTGGGGATATGTCTCTATGTTCTCTAGTATTCTATCCTCCTCTTCTTTTCTTTTCTTTTCTTCCCCCTCTTTCTGTAGCCGCTCTACTTCTGCATTTTCATGTTATATTTTCCACCTGCGCTCTACTTCTCCCACTGCTTCCTGCTCGGCTTTCCTCCTACGTTCGGCTGCTGCTGCTGCTACCTATTCTGCTTTTCTCTTGCATTCAGCTTCTGTTGCCGCTTCCTGTTCTAATTTCCTCTGGCATTTGGCCTCCACTTGATCTAAATGTCTTTTGAGTTGCCTTTCTGCTTCAGCCTCTGCCTCCTGTTCCTCCTTTTTTCTCTTGGCCTCTTTTGCCTGCTTCTTCTTCTGCTCTGACCTCAGGCTCCTCTTGCGCTTTTCTTCTTCCTCTTTCTTCTTCTTTTTTGTTTCATGCTGGGCTTTGGCTTCCTTCTCTTTCTGCTAGGTAGTATTTTTGTGCCCTGTACTGGTTCGAGCCTTCTTACCTTGAGAAGAAGAAGCGCCTCCTAATTCACAGCTTCTTTCCTCCAATGTATGGTCATCTGGGTCTTCTTCATCAGACCATGCCCCCGAGGCGAGTTTCCTATCTGCATTATACCAGTTTCTTTTTTTATCCTCGCCCGGGCACTCCGTGTGCTGCTAGTTCCATTTGAAATTAGCCCACTTGTAGTGATCAGGGACTATCCTCTCTGGGTCATATGTCCGGTGGTCCAATGGCCCGAGGCGATAACTTCTCATCTCTTCTGCTTCCTCCTCTACCTCCCTGAAATCTTTGACCATGTAGGTACTGACAGTGAGGGGTAGTGTAGGCCACGACTTCTTTTTTCCCTTAGTTAGGACCTTAGAGAAACCGGAAGTCATCTGGAAACAGACATCTTGAATGAGCATTTTATCTGTAACATATTGGGGCATAGCATGGGGAGCCTTGTACGAACCAAAGACTTGAATGAATGTGTATTCGGTAAGTGGGAACCAATGTACCACCTTGCCTAATGTCCCCATGGCTTGCCAAGACATGCAAGGAGTGTCCTGGCCGAACAATTTTCTGTAGAGAGCCGGGATGAAGACTTGAGAGATCGACTCTATGTCCTGCTTGTATCTAGAATCCAAAAATACATTTTTCTCTAGGTGGATTGGGCGTGCCTACTTTGGATCCCAGTTGTGCACCCATCCCTCAAAGTGGCACCTCGAAAAAACAACATCCAGCAAGTAAGAGGCCATGTAGATTTCAGAAGGATATCCATCATCCGGTACCAATTCCGAGGATATGTTTGTCTGAAGAGAGGCCACCAATATGCTGGCCCAGTTGAAACGGGTGTCGTGCACCATGATATACTCCATTAGGGTTTCCCACGTACCGCTGAAAGTGGTGGCATCGGGACGCCCATACAATCTGAAAAGCATAGCGGCTACCAGTTTATACACCTTCCTAAGACCTATCACTGGATATTCTTCATCCTTCTTGGCCTTGAATTTTTCTGGCTCCTCCCACCACCATTTTAAAGTGTCTATTATGGGGACTGTGTGGGCGATGGCCCAATATTCTGTGAACTCTTCCTCTCGTTCGGGAAATGCGTAGTAAACGTGGCCATCCGAGCCTTTGAGAGTCGCGAAAGCTTTGCCTTCGCAGTCCCTGATTACCCACTTTTTGGGGTCGGTGTTTTGTATAATCCATTCAATGACCTCCGCACATGGGAATATAGTGGGGTGGGCACCTGCATGATGTAGCCTTGACCTTTTAACTTGTATGTATGCTTGTCGGTCAGGGAGGTCCTCCAGGAATTCCTGTTGAGCAAATTCCTAATACACTTGGTACCAGTGCATGTTGTCCCCTTTTGCAAATGTGCACAAGGTGTCCCTGTAGATATGGGCTGGGGACATCGGTATATCCATCTCTATGTCCTCCACTTCTAGGCTCTTGTTCTTTTTTTGGGCCACTGGAGGTCCCATGTCACTTGAATCTGAGGAGACGGGGACACACTCTAAGTCTGCTTCGAATTCACTTGTCATGTTCATGAAAGAGTCCCAGGATAAGAAATATGCCATGATAATACAAGCCTAGGTACATTTATTATTTTTTTCAACTAGAGACAGAGGAAGGGCTGAATTTTCGCAAAGGTCGCGATGTTGAAACTCTCAAAGGGTTTGTGACTTTGCGACCTTGCGACCTTGCGATCAGGTCGCGAGGTCGCTGGGTCGCAAATTCTAGGAAAACCGATGGAAGTGCGACCTTGCGACCTTGCGACTAGGTCGAGAGGTCGAGAGGTCGAAAATTCAAGGAAAACTGATGGAAGTGTGACTCTGTGACCTACGACCGGGTCGGAGGGTCGCAAGGTCGCAAATTCGCGTGAAAGCAGAAAGGAGGGCGAATGCGACCTGGCAACTTAGCGACTAGGGTCGCAGGGTCGCAAGGGTTGCAAGTCGCACTAGGGATAGAGGGGGGGTTTTAGCGCATGCCGTGTTAAGTAAATTTCCCTTTATCTTCAAAATTCAAGGCTAGGTAGGCCAAAACAAAGAAAGGGAGAAGTTTCAGGGGAAAAATAGAACTCATGGGAGTCTGGATGGGTAGTGGTGGCAAGATTATGCAAGGAGGGGAAGTGTTAGGGTAAAACGGGGCACCTTAAGTCTTAAATGATAAAAAGGAGCAAAGAAAAGGACAATTTAAAGGCTGGGATAGGGAAAATTAAGGGAACAAAACCATAAAAGGAAACAGCAAGAGGAAACGACAACTTACTCGGGAAAATCGCGCTCCAGTCGACCTGTCATAAGCATTTATTTCTATCTGCTGCATGGACATAATGCGACCTAGCGACCCTTCTATTTATTAAATGGTTGTGTGTGTGAGACATTAATGAGGTCGCTGGGTCGCACTAGTCGGCGCTTTGAGGGAGTTGCGACCTCACGACCTTGTGATCTTGTGACCTCGGGGTCGCAAGGTCGTGGGGTCGCGATTTTCCAAAATTCTAGAAATCTGCGACTTAGCGACTTAACCTTCCCAGACTCTAACTTAGCTTTATTTTTATGCTCAAGGGGCTCCAAAAATTTTAAAGTGTGGACTTTTTGGAGGGTGTTGTAGAGGCTACAACAAATGGCGATTCACTGGTCGGACCCAGAGCCTCTGCTGATGGTTTGCCTTGGTGGGGGGAGGGAGGGGCCTTTGCTAGCTGTTCCTTTCACCTTAAGGTCCCTACTACCTTGCCTTTGGTACTTTGCGAAGTTGCTTGGCCTACTAGCCTTCTTAGGTGCTGGTTAACCGATTTTCATTGCTTCAAGTTTCTAGACTGAAAGGGTTGGAGAACTTCAGGTACCCATAGGATCCGGTACGATTATTTTTTCCTCATTTTGTTGCTCCGTTGCCTGTGAAACTCGCGGTCCCAGTGGAATCACTGCCTAGGAGTCATAAAAGTTGCTCCGCTGCCAGCGAGCCTGGTCAGTACCCCGGCGGAGTCGTCACATCGGCTCTCTATGCAGGAAGACTTTCTCAATCCTTTACCCTTTATTGGTATGCTATTGCACTTATTTTGAATGTGCCTAAGGCACTTATTTAGGTGTGCTCATGGCACTTATTTGAGAGAGGAAATTTTTCCTGGGCGGATGAGGGATCCTGACTTATTTTACTTGCAAGAGAGCTTGATCCTGGTCTGTATGAGGACTTTCGTTTTTCCCAGATATCTTGATGTCACCCAAAGTTAAATCTGTTCCCTTTCGATCTAGTCGCTGCTTTATCTTGCTTTATTCTCACAGACACCCTTTCAAGCTGCTAGGTGAGTTGTCTGTGCTTGGTGGCTCAGGCTAGGTTATGTGCTACCTTTTAGGTGTAAATTACAGGAAATCTCTCATCACCTTTGTGTATTTCGGGAGAGAATTCCCATCAGCATAAACCTGGTGCAGTATGCCAATTTTGTGGCTCCGACAAGGCCTTCTACCTTCTTGATTTTTCTTTTTTCTTTTTTCTTCTTTGAGAAAAAGGACACCTATGAACGAAATAAAACAGAAAATAATGAAATATGGTACAGGGGTGGGACAACCCTCCGAGGGCTACTAATTGAAGTAATGTTTGAGGTCATGCCCATTCACTGAGAGGACCTTGACTCTTCCCTCTAGAGTTTGCAGTCTAAACGTGTGGGAACCTAGTTTCTCCTTAACCTGGAATGGACCAGTCCATAGGGCTTGGAATTTGGAATGTTTTCCCTTTTCTTCGTGAGCTTTATCCCACTTAAGGACTAGGTCTCCTACTTCAAAAATTTTACTCCTTGCAGAATTTTTATCAAACCATCTCTTAATCCGACTTTGGTGGATGGCGAATTTTTCCCGGGTTTTTTGCCTCTCTTCCTCCAGTTTTAGTAGTGTGTCGATTCGGGTCTGCAAGGTGGGGCATGGGGTACCATGGCTTTCTTGGGACAACTAAAGGGCAGGGAGAGATAAGTGGGGAGGAAGGATGGCTTCTTTTCCATACACAAGAAAATATGGGGAGGTGCCGAGTGAGGATTTGGGTGTGACATGGTCAGCCCAAAGAGCGTTGTGGAGGGCATTATGCCAATTTCGCTGGTGGGACAACAAAGTCTTTTTGATGATGCGGATAAGGATTTTATTCGTTGACTCGGCTAACCCATTTCCTTGGGGGTAATATTTTTCATAATGTTTGAGCACAATGCCATTTTCCAAAGAAAAATAATACAATTTAAAAGATGAAAAATTAGTTGCATTGTCAAAAACCAAGGAAGTTGGAACACCAAACCTGGTGATGATAGAATGAGTGAAAAAATCTATTACCTCTTGATCGTTGATTTAGCGTAATGGTATTTCTTCGACCCACCTGGTGAAATAATCGATAGCAGTGAAAATCTACCGATGTTGCTTGGAGGAGTGGGGTAGGATTTCACCAATCACGTCCAACCCCCACTGTTGAAAGGGTTCCTCTACTGCCACTGATTGTAGGGGAGCAGCTGGCCACGCTTCTCGGCTGGAAAAATTCTGACATTGGGTACGCTTCCAAACATACACATGAGCATCTCTGAAAAGGGTTGGCCAATAGTACCCTGTGTGCATTATTTTGCGGGCGGTGGTATCGCATACAAAATTCCCTCTGGCTGGTCTGTCGTGCAGTTCGGTCAGGATGCTCTGTGCTTCATCATGTTCCAAGCAGCGTAACAGAACTCGATCGTGATGTTTCTTGAAAATCTTACCTTGGATCAACCGGTAAGATGAAGGCTTAAGTCTAATTGTGCGTTTTTGCCGAGCAGTCAAAATAGGGTCCAAAACGCCATGGGCCAAATATCCCAAAATTTCAAAGTACTAAGAAGGGTTTCTCTGCTGAGGTGTGTGGTCACTATGATACATGTCGATTTCCTGTTCCAAACATTCTTCTTCAACCCCATGTTAGCTTGCAGCCTCCGCAACCATTTGGAAGAGTCCTTGTCCTTTGATGGTGTGTGCTGGTTTAAACTCTAGGTCATACTCTTGAATACATGCCATCTACTTGCCTCGTCTCTCACCAAGCTCTTGCTGCACGAGCAATGAGCGGACAGCTAGGTGGGGGACGAAAACTGTGACATGGTTTATCAAGACGTATGGCCTGAAATTCTTGACTGCTTTGTAGACTGCATAAGCTTGCTTTTCGATCTCAGGGTAATTCAGTTAAGCTCCCTGAAACCCAGTAATCATGAAGGATATAGGCCATTCATCATTATTGACGTATTTCTGCATGAGGACAGCTGCAAGTGATGAATCCGAAGCAAAAGTATACAAGATGAAGCTTCTGATAAAATTTGGACTTTGGAGAGATGGTGCTTCAGCTATAGCCTGCTTGATTTTATTGAAATCCTCCTTCTCTGGTGGATTCCATTTGAAAATCACATTCTTCTTGATCATCCGCTGCAAAGGCCTGACTATCTGGGAAAAATCTGATATGAATTTTCGTACAAAATTGATTTTCCCAAGGAAAGATTGCATGGCCTTTTTGCTGCTATGGGGTGGAATTTAGGCAATGGCTTTTTCCCGCTCGAGATCTACAACAATGCCCTGCTTAGTTATGATGTGGCCCAGAAAATTCCCCTATGAGATGGCGAAAACACTTTTATTCGGGTTGAGTGAGATCCCATATTTCCTGCACCTTTCGAAAATTTTCTTGAGGTGGCGTAAGTGATCTCCCCGGTGTTTAGAAAAAATAGTGACGTCATCCAAATAGACTACCACACTCTGTCCTATTAGACCATGGAAATATATATCCATGGCCAGTTGGAAAGCTTCCCCCGCGTTTATTAATCCGAAGGGCATGCGCCTGAAAGCGAAAGTTCCCCATTTGGTCCGGAAAGTAGTTTTCAATCTGTCTAGCTCAGCTACCAGCACTTGGTTGTAACTGGAGAACCCATCCAATAAGGAGAAAATTTTAGATCTGGACACGACTTGCAATATTTTTTCCATAGGGGGCACCGGGTAGTTGTCTTTGTCTGAGGCCCGATTTAGATTTCGGAAGTCCACGCACAAATGGATCTCGCCAGACTTTTTCCATACCAGGACCAGTTTTGATACCCAAGTGGAGTGGCAAACTTTGAAGATGATGCGCACATCCAAAAGCTTCTTGAGTTCTTTCTGAATCATCGGTTCCAGTGTAGGATGCACTTTTCTGAGCTTTTGCTGGAAAGGATTCACTCCTTCCTTCATAGGTATCACGTGCTGAATAATCCGAGAATAATACGTATGTAAATCATCATATTTCCAAGCAAAGACGTCTTGATACTTTTGGAATAGCTAAGCCTGCCTCTCTTGGTCGGAACAATCTTTCCCAAGGTTGATGAACTTCGGATCCTCCTCTGATCCTAAGTTCACCTGCCAATGTGCCAAGGTGTAACTTTGTATTTTGGTATTTGGGGACCCGCGGAAATGGCTTTGCAGATCAAAGAGCTTTTCAAGTGATGCTATCCCCTTGGGCATGGGGTTTTCTTTGTGTTTATCATGCTCTTCCTACAAAGCTTTATCGTGATCCACCTCATCTATCAACACGTCTTTGAACACTTCGGTGCTAAGCATGAATTCTAATATCTATTAGTCATCATCAAAGATGCGTAAATTAGTAATATTATCTGGCACGGAGGGTTTATACATTACTTCAATAGAAAAGCCATCCCTCAGAGGGGTAAATATAGCAGCAGCATTAGCCAGAGTATCAGTTGCTGCATTATGCATTCTAAGCACATATTTGATTCCAAACGCATCAAAAGCAGAAATAAGACGCCATACCTCTTGTTGATAAGATTTTAAGTGCAGAGACTAGCAATGAATGGTATTTTGTACCTGACGAGTGATGATCTTAGAGTCTCTGATGACCTGTAAGCATCTTACCTTTAACTCCAGTGCCTTATTAAGTCCTAGGACTAAGGCTTCATATTCGGCAGCATTGTTGGTGCACTAGAACTCTAGCCGACATGAAATCAAGAACTCGTTCTTTTGGGGGTCCAGCAGGATGCAACCCACGCCAGCTCTGTCATGTGTCTTGGAACCATCATAATACAAGGTCCACACGTTGTTTTCTGGCTCCTCCCGAGTCGTGGGTTGGGGAGGGATTTCGGATTGATGTATGACGTGGATGGCTTGGTCTTCCGTGACGAGTGTTAGTTCTGACTAGAACTCTGGGCTCACTGGGGACTGAGGAGAATGGTAACATCCTAAAATGGCTTGGAAGAAACACGTGCGAAGCTCTTCCTGGGAAAAGTTGACAGGTTCATTAGTAGCGTCCAAATCAGTTACAATGTGTTTCATATAAGGTTCGCTTTCAACCCTGATTTGGTTGTTCCGGCCCTTGTAGGGAAGCCACAAGTGGGACCAGTCAGTAGCAAAATACCCTTGTAGCTTGCTAGACTGGTCCCTGCTGAGAAATAGACCATAGGCTTCCGGGATGTCTACAACTACAATTTCTATACACTGGTGGACGCTAGAGTTGAAAGAAAGGCGGATGATGACATGATTCAGTTCTCCTATAGCTGGCACTTGCGATATATCAAGCTGAATGATCCTAGCGTCAGATTTCTCTGGGCGAATGTTCAAATTCTTACAAACAGACAGGGGCATGACGTTTGTGGATGCGCCGGAGTCAACCAGGCAGTTATGGACATTGAATTTGAAAATCTCAAACGATAACAGGAAGGGAGGAGTGGATCCCCTAGAATTTGCATTTATGGCATTTACAATAGACTGGACACTCAAACTAGCTTGCCTAGATGTATTTCTCATAGTCTTAGTAGTCGAGGTGTTTGTGAAGGCTTTGAGAATAATTTCTCGTTGATTGGTGATGCGGGAAAGCTCGTAAAGGGAGATGTTCGCTCTGGTTTTCTTCATGTCCTCAACAATGTTGTAACGAGAATCAGAATGAGGACTAGGATCGGTGGTGGCTTTAGGCGACCCCACCGAGAGCTTGCTCTTTTGGTTTACTTGGGTGTTGTTGGTCGTGGGCTTCTCAGGAACCGCTTGTTTTTCATTCCCAAGGGGGATAATTTTCCTTAAGAAAACCCTCTTCTTCTCTTCAAAGGACTGTTCGGGAACCGGTCCTTTGCTTCTAAGGCCATAATTTCATACGAGTTTGACCTTAGGATCGTCTTCCATATTGATATCAGTGATGGTATGATTGCTCTCCCCACGGATTACATCGAACGCAAGAATAGAGGATCCTGGTTCTTCATCAGGGGGGAAATCTTCTTCATTGTCAGAAACATCATCCTCCCCTGCATCCCCTGGTGTTTGATCGTCCAAAAGTTGATTTACCACTGCATTCATGCTTCCAATCCATTGTGGGCATGTATTTTTAGAGTGGGCAGCCTGGTGGAAAGAACAAAAGTTATCTTTTCCTATTTCTTCCACGTTGAGAACAGTGTTCGGGTTAGATGGAGGTCAGCTAGTGGTGGGGTTACTCTTTCTAAAAAAGGGCTTTTGCGTCTTAGTGTTGGTAGTGGATTCTATGCCCCTTATCTTCAGGTTATAAACTTCATTAGTTAATAGCTTGAGGGTCTTTGCTATACTCTCGAAGTCAAAAGAATCCTTATCCTTCTCTGCGGTCTTGGGTGTGGAGGATTGACTTTTCTTCACAGTGGGTTTATGTTCATCTCTCCCTTCATGATCGATGGCTCCTATAGAAAGCATGTCCTTTTCTACAGTGAGGGAAGCCGTGTAATTGGACACAAGGGTGGCCCTAGCTTCGCATTTTATGAAGATGGAAATATCCCTGGGGAGAGCCTTTGTATAGTAGTCCATGGTAATGGAGTCATCCAACGCCAAGTTTGGGGGGAAATTTTGCAATATGATAGCGATGAGCTTATTGAAATCCTTGACCTTTTCTTTCTTCTAGCATTTAATGGTATTTAATTCCATGAGGAGCATGGAAGGGGTTTTGTCGTCCGAATATTTCTGTAAGAAAATGCGACGGAATTGGTCCCATGACGTTACAGATGCACTTGGGAGGGAGCGGTACCAGGTGGTCGCTTTGTTCTCAAGAGTGTGTGGAAACAGGTGACAAGCAACGTCATCTGTTTGAACTCTCATAATTTACAGTGACAGATAGAAGTTTCTTATATGATCCTCGGCCAATGTACCTTTCTCGGGGTCAAACTTGGGAAGATGCTTCTCAGGGTGCCTAGGCATGTCATGGAGGGGACCCAAAATATCTAACGGGGACTGGGCCATCCAAGCAAGTGGTTGCACCTGCCTAGCATGTTCATGGTGCCTGATCTCAGATTCCGATTCACTCCCTGTGCCTGATGCGGATGCTTCCCCCCCATGGTGAGAGTGCTCATCCTGATATCCCTCACGGTTGGCCATATTTCTGAGATATCCCCAATTGTAGATAGGTGGCCTATTCTATTTTTGACGGCGGTGTGCTGCATGGTGTCCTTGGCCATGGCCTCTATTTCCCCTACCTCTAACTCCCTGATCTCTATTTCCCTCACCTCCATTTCCTCGGCCTCTATTCCTCTCACCTTCATTTCTTCGGACTCTATTTCCCTTGCCTTCATTCCCTCGGTCTCTATTTCCCTCACCTCCTGCTCGCTAGCGGCGGACTTGATTTTTTTTATGTTGGGCTTGGTTGGGCTTGAGGTCGGGATGGGGTTCATTCACATCGGGTTCCTCTTCTTCGCCCCCTTAGAGTTTGGGAATCGGGTCATTATTTTGGACAACGGTGGCGAGTCCTTCAACCATCAAATTTATCAAATGAAGTAGGGAATTCACAAGGGCACCGTTGCGAGTGATGTTAGTAGTAGGGGTCCTAGTATGGGTCAAGAAACTCATGACTGGGGTGAATTTCAGGTCCCTGATGAGATTGCGAGAAACTGGACGCAGGGTTCTCAACTGCTCCCTGGTGACCTCATAATATGGAGCCTCCACCCCTTGAACATCTTCCAAAGGGGGAGGGATAGTACCATCGTTTATGACCTCCCCTTGGGGAGTTTGTGACGAAATATTGCTTGTGTGCTGGGAGGATGCCATTCAGGCCCTCCTTCTAGCGCCAATTATGTTGACGGGAAAATCTATCCGGCCAACAACAGGGGATCTCCCTGGTAAAAAGTCCCAATTAGACCTTGAACCGTTTGGAATAGGGATCCTGTCCGGGGTGTGGGTCTAGCTACCGCTGATTTCTCCTTTCTTTGGGTCTCGCTTAAACTCTATAAACCTGTGGGTACACACTTAATCGGATGATACAAGACATATGATTGATGCATTAAATGTACATATAACACTATGCGTAGCGAGATGAAATAATAAAGCATAAGTGCTGAAGGAAGTGTTGTTAACAACACATCATTAGGGTCATGCTTGTAAGCTGTTCTGACCATATAAGAAACAATTCTTTATGGCAAAAACGCCCTTCACTTCCTGAAAGGCTTAAATGATAATACAAATTCTAATAAACAAAGTCATTAACATTCATTAAGAAAGCGAAATGAACTCAACCACCATTAACATATATTCAGTAAACTATCATGCAAATGTGATATGAATTAAAGATACAGTTCCATCAATCTCAAGATGTTTAGAAACTGAAAAATATAATACTCATAGTGCTCATACATATATAAACATCAGATCCACAAAGGGATTTTGGAAAATTATTGTATTCATACTCAAAATTTTATAGTCCTGGTAATACAATGTTCTCAGCTCAAGTCCCAAAAAAAAGGATCCCATTACAATCTTCCCAAAGGGAGTTTTATAGACCAAAATTTGCCCTTTGAGCTTCCTAACTTTTCGCCTCCCCAACTGTTGAGCTGCCCTGCAACCTGAATGAGAGCTGCGACCTATGACCTAGCTGTGAAGTGCGACTTGCGACCCATTGCCAAATGCGACATGCGACCTACTACCACCCGATCATGAGGATGTGCACACGATTGTGAGGTCAGGGGCATCAACTTGTTGTTCTTTGAGGAAGTTCTGCCACACACGATAATCTGCCACTATGGGGGAAATCAAAGTAACTTCTTCTCTCAACTGATGTAGACACTCCAAGGCATTTGAAATTAAGTTCTCTCTTTTCTGCATGACTAGATTGGATAGGGAGGCGAGTTTGGTGTAGATCCAAACAGGTGTGACAAGGAACTTTCCTAAGTTTTCCTGTGATGCCGCAAGATCGGAAGTATCAGCAGCTTTTCTAATGGGTTGCAAAAATGTCTGGATCTCCTGATCCACCTATTCCCATGTCTTCTGCTCGCTCAATGCACCCAGTGATGGAATGTGATGTAGGACATGCATTGAATCGATGCTGCTGATTAGATGCTCATATGCGGCCATTACCTTATCTAGGTCCTTGGACAACTTATCTTTAGACTGCATTTTAATCTGGATCTAGACCTTGGCATCTTATGTGTGGATCCAGTATTTCTTTGGCAGGTTTTTGGGAGCTTGGGGGTACCAGCCTATCAATTCTATCATTCTATCCAAAGCGGCTGAGGCCTCCTTCAGCTGCTCGCTCCTCTGCTTGGTCTCTTCTTGGGCTCTCACCAAGGGGGAAACTATTTGTTTTATAGTAAACATTTCCGCATAGACCTGCTTCATGGTGACCTCTAATACATCCAACTCTCTTCGGACGGTGGGCAGTACTTCGTTGATAGGGGCAGTTTTTTCTTGGAGCTGTTGAATCTCTTCCCTTAATGCTACCTTTTCCTGCTATGTCCTTGCCTCCCTTTACTCGGCTTCTTGTAGCTTATTTTGTAGACAGAGGATCTCTCTAATCATTCTGTTTACATTTTCCTCCATGGCCACGGCAAAGGCTATGCTGGCCGATGTTATCATTATTGAGTTAGTCCTAGTGTCTAGGACTATATCTTTGTCGGTCACGGCTGTGGATGAGGCGAAAGAATTTAGGGCCAGGCACCTTCTTTTCTCTTGTCAGATCTTGAAGGAGAACTGATCATATGTGAGCTTGGTAAGATTGAATACTTCCTCTTCTTTCCCTTCGTAGGAACTCACATCAGAGAGTGTAGCACGTGTATTGACTATAGGAACTTCGATGGGCTGTAGCTCCATTTTTGATTCTGCGCGTTGGGTAGATGTCTCGATGTTCTCTAGTATTCTATCCTCCTCTTCTTTTCTTTTCTTTTCTACCTCCTCTTTCCGCAGCTGCTCTACTTCTACCTTTTAATGTTCTATTATCCGCCTATGCTCTGCTTCTGCCGCTGCTTCCTGTTCAGCTTTCCTCTTACGTTCGGCTGCTGCTACTACTACCTATTCTGATTTTCTCTTGCGTTCAGCTTCCACTGCCGCTTCCTGTTCCTCTTTCCTCTGGCGTTCGACCTCCACTTGATCTAAATCTCTTTTGATTTTTCATTCTACTTCAGCCTCTACCTCCTGTTCCTCCTTTTTTCTCCTGGCCTCTTCTGGCTGCTTCTTCTTCTGCTCTGACCTTAGCCTCCTCTTGCTCTTTTCTTCTTCCTCTTTCATATTCTTTTCTGTTTCGTGCTAGGATTTGGCTTCTTGCTCTTTCTGCTGGGCAGTACTATTGTGCCCTGTACTGGTTTGAGCCTTCTTAGCTTGAGAAGAAGAAGCACCTCCTAATTCATGACTTCTTTCCTCCAATGTATGGTCATCTGGGTCTTCTTCATCAAACCACGCCCTCGGGGCGAGTTGCCTATCTGCATTATACCAGTTTCTTTTTTCATCCTCGCCCGGGCACTCCGTGTGCTGCTAGTTCCATTTGAACTTAGCCCACTTACAGTGATCAGGGAATATCCTCTCTGAGTCATATGTCTGGTGGTCCAATGGCCTGAAGCGATAACTTCTCATCTCTTCTTCTTTTGCCTCTACCTCCCTGAAATCTTTGACCATGTAGGTACCAACAGTGAGGGGTAGTGTAGGCCACGAATTCTTTTTTCCCTTAGTCAGGACCTTAGAGAAACCAGAAGTCATATGGAGACAGACCTCTTGAATGAGAATTTTATATGTAACATATCGGGGCATAGCATGGGGAGCCTTGTACAAACCAAAAGACTCCAATGAATGTGTATTCGGTAAGTGGGAACCAATGTTCCACCTTGCCTAACGTCCCCATGGCTTGACAAGACATGTAAGGAGTTTCCTGGCCGAATACACATTCCATATGCCATGATAATAAGACTTGAGAGGGAACAACAGTACTGATAATACAAGCCTAGGATAAGAAATATGCCATGATAATACAAGCCTAGGTACATTTATTAGTTTTTTCAACTAGAGACAGAGGAAGGGCTAAATTTTCGCAAAGGTTGCGATGTTGAAACTCTCAAAGGGTTTGTGACTTTGTGACCTTGCGGCCTTGCGATCAGGTCGCGAGGTCGCTGGGTCGCAAATTCTAGGAAAACCGACGGAAGTGCGACCTTGCGACCTTGCGACCAGGTCGAGAGGTCGCAAATTCTAGGAAAACCGATGGAAGTGTGACTCTGCGACGTGCGACCGGGTCGGAGGGTCGCAAGGTCGCAAATTTGCGTGAAAGTAGAAAGGAGGGTGAATGCGACCTGGCGACTTAGCGACTACGGTCGCAGGGTCGCAAGGGTCGCAAGTCGCACTAGGGCTAGCTAGGGGGTTTTAGCGCGCGCCGTGTTAAGTAAATTTCCCTTTATCTTCAAAATGCAAGGCTAGTTAGGCCAAAACAGAGAAAGGGAGAAGTTTCAGGGGCAGAATAGAGCTCATAGGATTCTGGATGGGGAGTGGTGGAAAGATTATGCAAGGAGCGGAAGTGCTAGGGCAAAAGGGGGCACCTTAAGTCGTAAATGATAAAAAGGAGCAAATAAAAGGACAATTTAAAGGCTGAGATAGGGGAAATTAAGGCAAAAAAACCATAAAAGGAAACAGCAGGAGGAAACGACAACTTACCTGGGAAAATCGCACTCTAGTCGACCTGTCATAAGTTTTTCTTTCTATCTGCCACATGGAAATAATGCGACCTAGCGACCCTTCTATTTATAAAAGGGTCACACGTGCAAGCCATTAATGAGGTTGCTGGGTCGCACTAGTCGGCAGTTTGAGGGAGGTGCGACCTTGCGACCTTGGGGTTGCGAGGTCGCAAGGTCGCAGGGTGTTGCTTTCTTTTTATGCTCAAGGGGATCCAAATATTTTAAAGTGTGGATTTTTTGGAGGGTGTTGTAGAGGCTACAACACCTCTACTAGGTCAATTTAGAAAATGCTTAATTTCTCTTTAGACCCACCCAAGCCTGTTTATCACATGAATGGTTCAATACAGAAGATATCATAGATGTTTTATGGTTAGCCTTGCTTGTTTGATGTCACTAAAACATTGTTCTTGAGGTCATTCTTTAAAGTACCACTGTTTAGGTTTGCCAAAGAGGCTATGTTTCAATCATACCATTTGTCCATGCTTGAAAATTTGTTTTGAAGATCTTTATGGATATGATCAATGACGTTTAGGAGTTCCCTCTTCCTTGATTAAATTTATATGTTTATGTTAATTTTTTTTCTAACCTTGAAAGTGAAATGACTAGAAGCTAAATGAGTTTCTCGCCTTCTATAGTTCACTAGAATGTTGGTCTTGAATTCTTATTTGCTTGAGTTGAATCAAAGAGTTATTGGTTTTCCCTATATTATTATTACTTCTCTATGTTAAATAGTGTTGAAGTCTCTTCTTGTTAAATTATTTGACAGAGGATTCTTAATTTCCCTTTGCGCTGCTTTGTTCACAAACTTGATGTTCACCTAATTTCCCATAAACCTTTAAAATCCATTTGACCATGCTACTGTGATGCTCCCTGATCCATTATTGAACTTTCCATGACTTTTATAGACTCCATAGCCTAATGACTTGAATATTTCCTCACTCCATCTATTCTACCTGACCATCTTACCCAACCAAAACAAATAAACAAACCCTACACTTAACAACTAGCCTAAAATAAAACCCTAAAATCAAACAAGTTCACATCCTTTACACACAATAGAGAAAGCCCTCTTTGAGTCCAAGAAGGCTAGGTCCTAGGACTCCAAAGACTAGTCTGATGTTACCCTGTGAATTTGGTCTACCAATCTGCCAAATCATGGACACTAACATAATGGCAATCACGGTGGGACCTTCTGAGAAAGTGACAATCTAAGTATTCCTTAGGACCTCAGAAAAAAAAACAAACATCTTTAGATTGGATTTTAGTTGTTGATGGTGGACAACATGAACATCCTCAAAACAGTAAACATCCTCCACCTGGTGACTCCACTGGTCTTTAGTAGCCCTATTGACCCCACTAGTTCTGAAGGACTACCCTAGGAATGCATTAATCAATCCTATCATTGCTGATGGTGGAAAGAAAAGTTGAAATCATCCACCTGGCAACTCCAAAACTCTCAATAGACCTAAAGACTCCACTCGTAGAGAACTCTAGACTGGTTGAAAATATACAATGACCCCTTTCTGATTTACAAACATGGATCCAAGAATACAACGAAGATATGCTCTAATGAGTAGAGATCATATCCTTGGATTCCCACACAAAATGCCTCAAGTAAATTGGATTAAAAACTTACCTATATTTCAAGATGAAAAATTTGATGACCCCTTGTTACATCTCATCAAATTTCATATACATATATGGAGGTTAAAAATTGAATGGCACGAGGACTTCATCATGAAAATGTTTATGGCAACATTAGAGGGTAAGGCAAGAGAATGGTATGAAGGTATGAAACCAAGTATTTTGTTTTCTTTAAAAGACCTCCACAAGGTGTTTTATGAGCATTATAATGAATATTGTCCATATTTATTATTAGCTGAAAATTGTTGTGATCAATCTGAAGATTTCATATAATACCTTGTAAACATTGATGAAGATTTAGGGAACTGGCATCCTGAAGATCTATTAGAAGAACTCCATACATTTCATACTCAAGATAACTATTATGACAACTAATAATATTTGGTTGAGGATGAAATAAATCAGGAAGTAAAGGAATATCTTTAGGATCTCTATGAAGGCACAATTGATGACTTACCATCTCTTCTAGGAGAGGCTCAAGAAGACATTTAGCCTAAAAATCAGCCTTCACAAGAGAAAGAGATTTGTTGTAGTTCTATCCTAAGAAAGAGAAACATGCCTCCTCTTTTAACATAAGAGGAGATAGATCAGACTATAAGCATGCAACCAGCCTCTAAAGCTTCATGAGAACAAAAAAAATTTGTTCATTCTCTTACTAATCCCATCTACCATAAATCAGAAAGTGAACTTGTAGATCAATTCAAAGAAAAACGAACTGATAATCCAATATGTTTTATTGGTGACATTACTTACATTGATGATTTTCCAAAGTTTGATTAGTCCAATGATGATGTTCTCCAAACAGAAGCTAATATTGCAGAGAAATCAATAGTTGGTTTGTGGGAGGAGGTTCAGCTTCATCAACTTAAAACAAGTAATAATCCAATACATACCATCTATGACACTGATGAGGAAAGCCTTGAAAGGTTAGAAGTAAGTGAAGGATCTCTAACTCTTTTCTCTAATTCATTTCAGTCCATTAGAAATAGCTTTCATGTGATTGAAAATCAGTATTCTTTCAGTTTTGATGTTGAGGTTCGGGAAGCCAAAGAAATTCTTGAGTAGATTTTTAATGAGAAACCTCTCCTTGAAATATATGAAGAAAACATTTATGACATATAATTCTCCTTAGCTCCAGTTTTGCAACCACCAAGTTCCATTGAATTTCAAATTGCAAATGAATGCTTGGAAAATGATAAATATATAAGAGTTACTGCACTACCTTCTCAAGAAGATTTATTGCCAAAGAGTACTCCTAATAAAAAACATGATGACATTCACACAGAGTTCATTCCACTCAATCAGAGCATATCAAGTGTACTAGAAAACAAAATTGCAATATATGATGATTCTACTAGTTCATATGATCATAAGGAAGAGGAAGAGTTTCTTTCCCAAAAGTGTCCTAAGCTCAGCCAACTGGAGGAAGAAGTTGTCCTGGATCAAGCTTATTTTCCAAATCTTCACATTGAGGTATTGTTTCAAGATCCCTTTGCTGATTTGTTAGAGACATTTGAAGAGTGAGTACAACATGTCAAAATTAGTTTGATGCAAAATTTCGAGAACATTTTAGGAACTACTGTTCAAACACAAGTGACGTGGGAGTGGCCTTTTAATTTTTTCAAAACACTCAAAGAGATAAAACAAGATCCCTCATGGAATCATCTGCTTGATTAGTTGTATTGTAAAATAGAGTTCACCAACTGAATGTATACCATATATAGGTTAGCTTGGAATAGATAGGCAAGAAAATAAGCTCAGCACTATGAGCATCTTTCTAGTCTTTAGTTTTAGAATGTTGATCATGAAAACACAAAAACACAAAAAATATGAAAAAGAGGGAAAATGAAAAGAATAGGTACAACCCCATACCAAAAAAGAGTGCTTTTGAAAGTGTACAATGCCACTACCTTTGAGTTAAAAGTCTTGTCCAGTCATCTAGCCTAATAATGATTGAACATGTTTTAAATTTCTGGTGATAGGTTAGTGAAAGAAGGCTTGTCAAATCATTTAAGCTTGACTTTTCATTAGGGTAGATTAGGAAGAATGATGCTGGCTCTAAGTGCTCAAATATGAACCAAAGAGAAAGGGAGGGATGCATAACAATTTCTAAATCACATCCCTCACGCTTTCTAGTTTTTGACTATGCAAAATAATGTCTATGTGCAGCTTTTTCAAATGCCACAACCCATGGCAAATCAGATTGCCTAATCCTGGTTTAAACCATGTTTTAAATTTCATGTCAATATCTTAAAGAATGAAGTCTGTCAAATAGTTTAATATTGACAGTCAGATAGACTAGGTAGAGAATAAAAGATTTCACTAGCATAATCTGAACTCTTGGAAGCAATAAGGGTACAAGTAGATAGTTTGTTTTTACTTTCAAAAGAAAACAATGTCAAGGGTTTGCCACTTCAAGTGCACCCAAGGAAGAAAAAGTGTTAGGCAAATAATTTGGGTGGGTAGATATGAAGTTGAAGTAATCATGTTTTTCATATTCTTGAGATCATACTTCAAAAAAGACATCAGTAAGTGAAAGAAGAAAAATATGCACAATGGATGAGGCACTGGTCTTCATAAACTCAGAGATTTGATATCTGAAGTTCTGGACACCTCCTCAAAAGGACCTGCTCTCCCCAACTAGAGCCATTGTTAGTCATCAATAATTTTTTCTTCTTGTATATGACTAAATACTTATCCTATATTTCTAAAAACAAAATTCGTGAATATTGCGAGTTTTAGAAATCTCACTGCCTTCATTATCCTTAGGATAAAATTTTCCCCATTTCATTATTCTATCATGTCATGTTCAGTCTACTGCTCCTAGAAGACCCATCATGGGCTCATGCCACTCATATTCATCATTTTTTCCCACCTATGACCTCAGCACTCTGTTTTTCCTTTGCCTCACCCCTCCACTTGCCACCTAGGATCACCAACCAACTTACTCCATCTTATGCTTCCCAGATGCCTCGAGCATTGATGGTCTCAAAACTATCTATGTAGGCTCTTTAGATAAATAAAGTACATTGGATTTTGGATCTTCAATATATCAAATTGTCAAAAACTCTATTCTTCATACTTGAGGACCCTAAGTAAAGCTTTCAGTCAAGGAAATAGATCAAAAGAGCCTTCCGCTAGGTCACTAGGTTTCTTAGGTTGTAGGGTTATCCTTGGTGTTCTAAATCACTGTTTTTCATGTGCTAAGAAGCTGAATCATATGTGAAAGAAAATCAACGCCTGTTTGTCCAAGGTAAATCAGAAAAGTCCCCAAGAAAGACCTCCTCAATCAAGTACAAATTCTGCAAAGAACAACTATTTATTTTTTGACATTTCTACAGGAGTGTCAACGTGGCTATCAACAAGAAAATTGGTAAGGTAAGAGGCCTGCTCCTCATTAAAAGATACACAAATCAAATGAAAGAGGAAGCAGCCTGTGTTCAAGGAAATTCAGGGTTTCTAGGAATGTGTGCCAACAAGGAGCCAATGCAGAAAATCACAAGGACAGAGGCACACCAACACAACCAAGCATGAATTGAAGATTTTTAGAAACTGTAAATAAAGAAGGGAAAAAGGTGAGGTGAACTGGACATAAATGAATGAACTTGAAAGGGCTATAGAGAACTTAAAAGACAACACTAATGATTCTTCTCCAAACAGCCCAAAAACCTTAGGTTCTGGAAAGATAAGCAAGGGTGATGAAATGAAGAAGATAGACCTCCAAGATCACTACAGGCAGAAGGTTTGAAGAGACTGTTGAAGGTGACCCCCATGGTTTTCCAAGGTAAAATATCTCACTGCCTCAAAGGGAAAGAATGCAAAGGGAATCATTATAAGGAAGGTCAAGCCTTCATTTTCAGTCTATTTCCCTCAAATGGTCAAAGGAATAAAAGCATTGGGTTGAGTTTCAAGATAGTAAGCCAAAATGATCATGGGGTTGTTGTTATGTGATTGAAAGTGTCAAACCCCAAGAATGTTAGAAGGGACAAAATCGGTATGTAATGGCAGCTACAACAGATCAGAAGTGGCCAAAAATGAATTTAGCATGCCTAAGGATCAAATGAGAAAGATAAAAACAATTTTCTCAGACATCTCTCAAACAAAGGCAATTTGATCTCCAAGGTAAAACATAGAGTTTTTAAAGGATACTTCCATCATGCAAGTACCTAAAAAGTTATGAAAATGATTAAAATACATGAGCATGGCCCAAACATAGTAAAACATGACACTCAAGAAAAACATCTACAAACAGAGTGATAAAGACACAAACAAGTCAAAGGAGGTCAAAATCCATCATGTCAGCTACCTGAAAAACAATAAAAGAAAATGGTAGAAAGGAGAAAGGACCACTTGAATGCTTTTTTAGCCACCTACTGCAAAAGGCTTAAAATGAAAATCAGTGAAAGTGAACAAGGGACTAAAACATTATAAAGTGGGTTTTGCAAAGGATAAATTTGTTTTCCCAATACTATAAAGAGTCAATTTTCTTATCACATAACTCATTGTGCATATACAAAGGAATGAAAATCCTTCAAGGATAATTTTTTGAGTTCCAGGAAAAATCTGGGTAAGGTTACCAGGCACTACGCTTTGGAGCAGGAACTGTGCTTACGACACCCAGTGCTGCGTGTAGAAGAGTAATTGCAGTGTAAAGTTACACTGCGCTACGCTTACAGGTGAGTGCATTGCACTTACAGGTGGGTGCTACCCGTTCACCCAGTTTTTCCTGACAGGTAGGGTATCGTGTAGCGCTTTGCCAGGAAAGAGGACCAACAGGCCCAAAATCTATTCAACGCTCCACTTAAGGAGCCCGACAGGACGGCACGCGGGCAGCATTACGCCGAGGGGGACCCGAATCGCCTAGTTCTTACCAGCGCTATGCCGAGGAGACCGACAAGCCTGCAAGACTCGTGCAACCCTGTGCCCAAGAGACTGGCAGGCCTGCACGTGGGTAGGCGCTGCACTTAGGCCTAAAACCCTCTCAATTGCAAAGATTGCCAAAACACAAGGTTTTAGCCCGCCCTATGAAATTCTTGACAAGCAAGCTGGGGGCTAGATTATTGTGGATCCTTCAAGGAATGCCTCTCCCCCTGAAAAGCCATCCTCCTTGAAGTCTCTCTGTGCTTTGCCTTGTACAAATCCCCTCTACTGGGTCATTTCCTAAAAGGCCTACCATTACCCCTTGTCCCCTGTCAATTCCACATTTTTCCCCTTTCACTCCCCTTTACCAAAATTCCCATCAAATCCTGCCTACACCCTTTGTTTTCCCAATTTCTCCCTTCATCTCCCTATCGTTACCCTCTGATAGCCTTAAAATCCATTAGAATGGCCTAAAAACCCATTTCCCCACATTACATTGGGCCCTAGCCCCCTTCGGCGTAAGCCCCCCCACCTGCTTCCTCCATAAGGCCCCGCGCTAGAACCACCCGCCGGCACAGGAGGGCGCCAATCTCCAACACATAACCGGGTTATTCTTGGCCGTTGATCCAAACACAATAGACGATGATCGCCGCCTCCACAGCAACCACTGTTAAACCTGTTCATCGCTAATCGTAATATCTTAGCCGTTCGTTTAGATCCGCAGATCAATGGTTCGTAGCCAGAGCACTTCGGGCGCATTTTCCGCCGTTGATCTTTTCCAGATCTAACGGTGCGGAACCCGCCCGATACGGTGGACCCCGCTCGCCTCCGCAGTTTAAAAAAAAAAAAACCACCTGTTTATTCCGCACCGCTTATGCGCGGTGGGTGGTATTTCCTAGTAGCCCAGTGATTCCACTCACCCTTCGACACCTGTCTCTTGTACGATTCCGAAACCGCCCATCCCCCGCGCGTTATCATTCGGTCCAAACCTCGCAGCGAAATCCACGCAGTCCGTCCGATCTCGAGCGCCGCATCCAACAGTCGTTGGTCATCCAAGCTACGCACCGCTTAACCCGGTCCATCGCATCCGCAATTGACCATTCCGCCGTCGCCCAGGCCTCCACGTCATCCGTCCACTTGGCTTCCCGTACACCATGTCACCCCACATGCATTTCCCGTACCTTTCGACCGTTCCATTGCATATATTCATCCAAATTCGTATTCTTTAAGGTTTTCGTTCATATTTTGCTCCACACTCCGCCAATTCTCCCACTGTATTTTTCACCATAATTCTGCATCATTCCACCATGTCGCCAACCTGGCACACCCATTCTCGTCGTTTCGCTACATCCGCCACCCATTCATGATTTCCTTAACTCGTTTGCGTATTTTGCAGGTTTACAGAGAGATGGGAAAGTCGGTCACGATTTTACAGCATTTAAATACAGCGACAGGGAGTTTGTACACCAGAATTGATGAATAGCAGGTTGTATACATCAGTAGGGTGGTTTTCTCCATCAAAGGGCAGAATCCAACCCTGAAAATTTCCCGGCGCCATTAAAACACGAGCTAATGTGTCAGAAGCAAAGATGGAGCGGCAAGGTGTTCCAAGTACTACGTAAAGGAGATTAAGGCACGTTAATGAGGATCTTAAGCCTGGAATCAGTGGTTTAGAAGGCAAAGCATCAGATTGAAGACCCTGAGGACCTCTCAGAGACTGAAAGCAAGGGAAGCCGTATCCCCGAGGTTTATTTTATTTGTCAGCAGAATGTTTTTCTTCGTCAAGTACAGGGCGCCCACACTTCTTTCATTATGCACCGTGTCCCTGAAGGAATTCCCACCCTAACAGCAGTTCGAAACCATCAGAACATTTATGTAGCAGATTTCTCAGCAGTCCATTCACTCTTTGTTTATTCACTGCCAGTACAGCAGAACGCCATAGCCGAAATATGTCAAAGTCATACACAGAGAAGATCACTCCTGCATAAAGTGGTGACAGATATTAAATACACAGCAGTCAAACAGAATGGGCTCCGGCCCTGCATTCATTTCTGTGTTTAATATCACATTTAGTGTTCACCTACCTCCTGAGTCGATCTTCGGTTCATCCTCTGCTATAAAGCACAGAAGGAAATTATTGTAAGGGTTGTTGATTGGATATCAGTAGATTGCAAGCATTTTCCTCTTGAGACAAGTTCTCTGTGTAATATTGTAATATAGGCCGAGATTGGATGTATTCAGACTGAATGTTCAAACTGTGGGCAACGTTGTACCTGATTGGTGTTGTTTTTAATATGACAAGCACGTTTCTTTGGATACTGATCTAAAGCAGCTGGTGATGTTTTCCTTTATCTGTATTTGTGATTGACTTGCTTTCATTTCATTACATTTCTTCAGGCTCGCATCAGAAGTTTGGCATAAGATTTACCCTTGATAGGTACCTTATGTTGCTGCTCTCCCAGCCTTTTATGTTTTCTGCTTATATGTGTATCTGAATATTGATTTCAATTGACTTAACCAGTGTAGTAGATGCCATTTCCTGCTCTCTGATGTATGAATTAATGAGATCTATGTTTAGATGTTCTTGTAGGATTTAGTTAGATGAGTTGAGAACACTGGGGGGTATAGAACTCTGTCTGTTCCCCACTAGGATCTTTCCATCTCAATTAGCCCTCCTAAGATCCCTTGTATTGCCTCTGATTTTGTTCAAGCAGGTCTGAAGTTAAATGACCTCTGACCTGATCTACAGACAGGATTGGATGGTTTCCTCCTTTCATTTTCAGTCCTTTATGTTCCATTCCATCAACCATCTTTTAAGATCCAGAAGCTCTAGAAAACTAGCCCAACTGAAAGCTTGCACATTGAACACAAATAAACCCTTTCTTGACTCCATTGCCCAATGCCCTTGATGTTCCCTGAGTCATCTATCTTTTCCTAGTTTCCTCTTGGCTCATCCTTGTCCTATATTGGACCTTTCTTTCCTGATTCCCAACAACCAAACACAAACTATCAAACAAGCAAACCCTGTGCCTGTAACTAGCCTAATATCTTAAACTTAGAGCCTCAAAGACATACACTTTGACTCATATAGAGAGATCCCTCTCTGGACCTAGGAGGGATAGATCCTAGGGTCTGAAAGTGGTTCTATGTTGTCTCATCTTTTGGTCTTTTCAACCTGGCCAAAACATGGGAACCCCAACACAAGGGAGCACCATCCAAAATACCTTCAAGAACCTGTAAAGGAGTTAAAAAATTGGTAAGTGCATGTTTCCTTATCATCCAAATGCTTTTTTTGATTTAATGATTAACGGAAAATAATCAAACCCTAGTTCCTAAAAGCCCTAAGTTATCATGGAAAACCCTCTATTTTGACCTACAAACAAGAAATTGTCATTTAAGGGGGGTTTTTAATTAGGGTAACTGCAATCAACTCAAATTAGCCTTCAATCAAAGCTCAAAAGGGAGCCAGTCATAAACCCACCTTCATCTCACTATTTTACAAAAGCTTCCCTCACCCTCATTTCATTTCACTCCTCCTACTTAAGTTTCACAAGAAGTCCTAAGTTTGTCTAAAGGCCACACCAATCACCATGTTAGGAGAAGAAGGAATTGTCAGCAGTGAAGGAGGCTAAGTGCGTATGAGGCAAAAACACAAGGGTGGGAAGGTTGACATATTTGAACCCCAAGAGACATGGGAGATTACTTCCTCCCCCATGATTATCATATGCTTTCAAAATATCGGGTGTTTTCAGTTTTGTGAAAGGGTCAAACAAGTGCATAGTCACCCTGAGCACACTAGGTTGTTTGTCCTCAACCTACACAATAAATAATTCTTGCAGGGGTAGACTTTGAGCTATCATCAGATACCATTGTCCATGTTACTGGACTACCTGATGTTGGAGAAAAGTGGTTCAAGAGAGAAAAATTGGACATGACCTATTATGAGCCATTTATCAAACCTAGATACAAACAAAGCTGCAAAACCATTTTTCCTTTCTCACACTTGTTGGATAGGTATGCACCATTGATGAGGGTCATCATGAAATACTTTACCTGTGAGGCAAGCTACTCTAGACTATACTCCTACCATGTTAGACTGCTCATGCATTTCACTAGGGTCAAGATGCTTCATGTTCCCTACTACCTCTATAGGAGTATTAACAAGATGTCTTTTGTTGTCCGAAGGAGGAACTATTCCTAGAAAATGCATAGTTTTTTCCACCACTCCTTGATCAAGATGGTCGTGCTACATCATTTGGAGCAAAAAGGCATACCATGGGAGGTTTTCATAGCTCATGAAATATTCACAAGCTCTCAGCATTATCATCAACCAAATTTTCCCTTATCATCTCATCCTCCTCCCCCCACTCCTCCATCACCTCCTACTGACCATGACTCATCATCTACCCAAGTATCCTCTCCTCAAGAAAACCTCCCTTCCCCATCTTCTCCTGATGCATTAGATCAAGAAGGAAGTGGAACTGAACAGGTAAGTGAAAATCAGGGTGAAGATGACAATGAGTCAAGCCAAAATGAGGATGACGGTGATGATGAGTTAAGCCCACAAGAGGCAGAGAACATGGAAATAGAAGGGGACAATGACAATGTAGAAAGTGAGGAAGTTGATAGTGAGAATGAATTGAGTAGGGATGAAGGAGAGGCCATCAATAAAACGAAGGACATGGAGGTAGATGATAATAATAAAGAGGTAAGTGATGAAGAAAGCATCAATCACACTGAGAATGTTGAGGATGAGGAGGAAGAGGATAGCATGGGCACAAATGAGCCAAGTAACCAAGAAGCAGAAGATAATCCTAAGAACAACAGTGAAACTAAGAGCCCTAATGATAGTCAAAACAGTGAGGCCCTTAGTCATGAAAAAGGTGAGGGGAAAGATAAAGAGGGCAGCCAAAATGAAGATAATGACTATGACGAAAATGAAGAAGATGCTGAATATAGTCATGAATGTCATGAAAGTATTGAACATATTAGAGAAAATAAAGAGGCTAGCAGCCAAAATGAAGGTCACAGCAATGATGAAGGCAGCTACAATGAAGAACAAGATGAGAGTGCACAAATCAGTGAAGAAGCCAGCAGTGAGGCTAATGATGAAGGTAAATAGGTAAGCAGAAGTCCAGGTGATTGAAAATAAGACATAGAGACAAATGATGACAGCCCTAAGAAGTACACCAAAATGAGCCAAATTGAACCTTTTCCCTTGGCATACCACAAAGGAGAAAGACATGTGTTTGCTACCTCTAAAAGGCAAGGGACCATGACTTCTACTCCTATTATGCCAAAGGATAAAAGCAAAGATAAAGGCAAGGACAAAAGCAAAGGAAGAGATAAGGGTAAAGGCAAAGACAAAGGCAAAGGAAAGATGAAGGAAGAAGGGGAAGGCCAGCACGAGGTAGAGCATGAATTTGACCTCATTGAACTTGACAATGATAAAGAGGATAAAAAGAGCGCCAATAGCATACTACTTCAAAGAAAGAATGCAGAGATTAAAGACCTACAAAGGAGCCTTGGCATGGCACAATACATTATTGATTATTATATGGATGATCACAAGCATATGAAAAATATGAAAAGGTACCTTGGCCTCCAAAATAAAATGACCAAGCACTATCCATTGCAAAACAAAATTGTGAAGGCTAAACTCAAAGAGGCCCATGCCCAACTACAAGCACTAAAAGAGGAAAAAGATAAAGAAAACCTTGGAATCTTGGCTAAATATTCTCTACAGGCTTCTCAAATCCCATGAGGAAGACATCTACCAATTTTGAGGAATTTTTGACAAATTTTGTTTTTTTGTGAATTTGGAGGCCTCTAAGCACAACACCTCTGGTGCTACGCTTTCATATCAGGCATACTCATAGGGGAACTTCGAATTTTTGGAATACTTACATCTATTATAGTATGCTCACAAAATTTCAGAGCATTTGGAGCATTTTTGACCCCTCAAAAGGCCAAAAAACACCTCTTTTTTCACCTTTCTGCCTCATTTTCAGGCCTGGCGCTGTGCCTAGAGAAGTTTCGGGAAATTTTCCTTTTGATCAGGCTACATGAGCTCAATCAGAAAACAAAGGGAATTTTTGGAAATTAGACTCAATAGGCTTTCCAACGAGCCATCACAGGGAAAATTTCAACATGGGGAAGGTCACCAAAACTTGGCTGCAAGTGGACCCATTTTTTGCCTGTAAGGGCACTGCGCTTTCAGACCTCACTATGCGTTTTTGGCCAAAACTTAAGAAAGGACACTCATTAATTGAAAAATGATATTTTTATTTTTTTCGAGGCAAATCACTCCAATGTTAGGTGCTAGGAGTTATTTTGGAATTTATTTCATGAGATATTTTGTGCCTTGGGCCTTGCATGGTCTCTTGGGAATTAATGACATTTATGGATGATTTTGAAATTTTCAAACCTATTTAGGGTTTTTTCCCTCCTTTTCTAGATAGATAGAGCATGAGGACCTTATTTTAAAACATTGGCATTTATGACTCTTTCGATAAATACATAGTTTTTTGGAGGTTGAAGAGTAATTGGTGTTGTGGAGCTTATGAATGGCTTGTTTTGCTTGTTGATGGAGAAGGCTTGCTTGTAGGATTCTTGAGCTTGGTTAATGGTGAAGTGCTTCAATTCAGTTATTTTTTCTTGTGTATCATTGTGTTTCATCCTTCTATGTTGTAGTAGGACAAAGGATTTAGACTAACAAATGTTCTTCAAAGGCACCTTAGCTCTGTTTGTTCTTCACTGCCTTTATGTTTTCCTCTGCTAGGTCAGTTTAGAGAACCCTTAATTTCTCTGTAGACCCACCCAAGCTTGTTTATCTCATGAATATTTCAATACAGTAGACATCATAGATGTTTTATGGTTAGCCCTGCTTGTTTGATGTCACTAAAACACTGTTCTTGAGGTCATTCTTTAAAGTACCACGGTTTAGGTTTGCCAAAGAGGCTATGTTTCGATCATACCCTTTGTCCATGCTTGAAAATTTGTTCTTAAGATATTTATGGATATGATCAATGATGTTTAGGAGTTCCCTCTTCCTTGATTAAAGTTATATGTTTATCTTAATTTTTTTTCTAACTTTGAAAGCGAAATCACTAGAAGTTAAATGAGTTTCTCGCCTTCTATATTTCACTAGAATGTTGGTCTTGAATGCTTATTTGCTTGAGTTGAATCAAAGATTTATTGGTTTGCCCTGTCTTATGATTACTTCTCTATGCTAAATAGTGTTGAAGTCCATTCTTGTTAAATTATTTGACAGAGGATTCTTAATTTCCCTTTGCCCTAATTTGTTCACAAACTTGATGTTCACCTCATTTCCCATAAAACTTGTAAATCCATTTGACCATGCTAGATTTTCCTTGTGATGCTCCCTGATCATTATTGAAATTTCCATCAATTTTATAAACTCCATAGCCCAATGACTTGAATATTTCCTCACTCCATCTATTCTACTTGACCATCTTACCCAACCAAAACAAATAAACAAACCCTACACTTAACAACTAGCCTAAAATAAAACCCTAAAAGCAAAAAAGTTCACATCCTTTGCACACAATAGAGAGAGCCCTCTTTGATTCCAGGAAGGCTAGGTCTTAGGACTCCAAAGACTAGTCTGATGTTACCCTGTGCATTTGGTATACAAATCTTCCAAATCACGGGACACTAACATAATGGCGATCACGGTGGGACCTTCTAAGTCAGTGACAATCTAAGTATTCCTTAGGACCTCAAAAAACCAACAGACATATTTAGATTGGTTTTTAGTTGTTGATGGTGGACAACATGAACATCTTCAAAATAGTAAACATCCTCCACCTGGTGACTCCATTGGTCTTCAGTAGCCCTGTTGGCCCCACTAGTTCTCAAAGACTCCCCTAGGAATGCATTAATCAATCCCACTATTGCTGATGGTGGACAGAAAAGTTGAAATCATCCACCTGATGACTAAAAAACTCTCAATAGACCTAAAGAATCCACTCGTGGAGAACTCTAGACTGGTTGAAAATATGCAGTGACCCCTTTTTGATTTAAAAACATGGATCCAAGAATACAATGAAGATATGCCCCAATGAGTAGAGATCATATCCCTAGATTCCCACTCAAAATGCCTCAGATAAATTGGATAAAAAACCTACCTAAATTTCAAGATAAAAATTTTGATGACCCCTTGTTACATCTCATCAAATTTCATATACATATATGAAGGTTAAAAATTGAATGGAACGAGGACTGCCTCATGAAAATGTTTATGGCAACATTAGAGGGTAAGGCAAGAGAATGGTATGAAGGTTTGAAACCAAGTATTTTGTTTTCTTTAAAATACCTCCACAAGGTGTTTTATGAGCATTATAATGAATATTTCCCATATTTATCATTAACTGAAAATTGTTGTGATCAATCTGAATATTTCATATAATATCTTGTAAACATTGATGAAGATTTAGGAAACTGGCATCCTGAAGATCTATTAGAAGAACTCCATGCATTTCACACTCAAGATAACTATTATGACAACCAAGAAGAGTTGGTTGAGGATGATATAAATCAGGAAGTAAAGGAAGATCTTTAGGATCTCTCTGAAGGCACAATTGATGACTTACCATCTCTTCTAGGAGAGGCTAAAGAAGACATTTAGCCTCAAAATCAGCCTTTACAAGAGAAAGAGAATTGTTGTAGTTCTATCGTAAGAAAGAGAAACATGCCTCCTTCTTTAACTGAAGACGAAATAGATCAGACTATAAGCATGCAACCAGCCTCTAAACCTTCATGAGAACAAAACATTTCTATTCATTCTCTTACTAATCCCATCTACCATAAATCAAAAAGTGAACTTGTATATCAATTCAAAGAAAAACAAACTGATAATCCAATATGTTTGATTGGTGACATTACTTACATTGATGATTTTCCAAAGTTTGATTAGTCTAAAGATGATGTTCTCCAAACAGAAACTAATCTTGGAGAGCAATCAGTAGTTGTTTTGTGGGAAGAGGTTCAGTTTCATTAACTTCAAAAAAGTAATAAGCCAATACATACCATCTATGACACTGATACGGAAAGCCTTGAAAGTTTAGAAGTAAGTGAAGGATCTCTAACTCTTTTCTCTACTTCATTTCAGTCCATTAGAAATAGCTTTCATGTGATTGGAAATCAGTAGTCTTTCAATTTTGATGTTGAGGTTGGGGAAGACAAAGAACTTCTTGAGAAGATTGTTAATGAGAAACCTCTCCCTGAAATATATGAAGAAATCATTTATGACATAGAATTCTTATTAGCTCTAGATTTGTAGCCACCAAGTTCCATTGAATTTAAAATTGCAGATGAAAGCTTGGAAAATGATAAACATATAAGAGTTGCTGCACTGCCTTCTCAAGAAGATTTATTGCTAAATAATACTCTTGATCAGCAACAAGACAGCCTTCACACAAAGTTCAGTCCACTCAATCAGAGCATACCAAGTGTGCTAGTGAACAACATTGCAATATATGATGATTCTACTAGTTCAGATGATCATAAGGAAGACGAAGAGTTTCTTTCCCAAAAGAGTCCTAAGCTCAGCCAAGTTGAGGAAGAAGTAGTCCTGGATCAAGCTTATTTTCCAAATCTTCAGATTGAGGTATTGTTTCAAGATCCCTCTGATTATTTATTAGAGACATTTGAATAGGGAGTAAAACATGTCTTAAGTAGTTTGATGCAGAATTTCAAGAACATTTTAGGCACTGCTATTCAAACACAAGTGAGGTGGGAGTGGCCTTTTGATTTTTTCAAAACACTCAAAGAGCTAAACCAAGATCCCTGATGGAATCATCTGCTTGATTATCTATATTGGAAAAGAGAGTTCACCAGCTGAATGTATACAATGTATAGGTTAGATTAGGATAGATAGACAAGCAAATAAGCTCAGCAATATGAGCATATTTCTAGTTTTTTGTTTTAGAATGCTGATCATGAAAACAAAAAAACACAAAAAAGATGAAAAAGAGGGAAGATGAAAAGAATAGGTATAGTCCCATACCAAAAAATAGTACTTCTGAAAGTCTGGAATGCCACTACCTTTGAGGAAGAAGTCTTGTTCAGTCATCTAGCCTAATCATGACTGAACATGTTTTAAATTTCTGCTAATAGGTTAGTGAAAGAAGGCTTGTCAAATCATTTAATATTGACTTTTCAATAGGATAAATGAGGGAGAAAGATGTTGGCTCTAAATTCTCAAATCTGAACCAAAGAGAAAGAGAGGGATGCCTAACAATTTCTAAATCACAGTCCTCATGCTTTCTAGTTTTTGACTATGCAAACTAATGTCTGTGTGTAGCTTTTTCAAATGCCACAACCCATGGAAAATCAGATTGCCTAATCCTGGTTTAAACCATGTTTTCAATTTCATGTCAATAGCTAAGAGAATGAAGTCTGTCAAACAGCTTAATCTTGATAGTCAGATAGACTAGGTAGAGAATAAAAGAGTTGACTAGCATAATCTGAACTCTTGGAAGCAATAAGGGTACAAGTAGATAGTTTGTTTTTACTTTGAAAATAAAATAATGTCAAGGGTTTTCCTGTCCAAGTGCACCCAAGGAAGAAAAAATGTTAGGCAAGTAAGATGGGTAGGTAGAGATGAAGTTGAAGTAATCATGTTTTTCAGATTCTTGAGATCATACTTCAAAAGAGACATCAGTAAGTGAAAGAAGAAAAATGTGCCCAATGTATGAGGCACTCATCTTCATAAACTCAGAGATTTGATATCTGAAGTTCTGGACACCTCCTAAAAAGGAGATGCCCTCCCCAAGTAGAGCCACTGTTAGTCATAAGTAATTTTTGCTTCTTGTAGATGACTAAATACTTATCCTATATTTCTAAAAACAAAATTCGTGAATATTGTGAGTTTTAGAAATCTCACTGCCTTCATTATCCTTAGGATAAATGTTTCACCATTTCATTATTATATCATGTCATGGCCAACCTACCAGTCCCAGAAGACACATCATGGGATCATGCCACTCATCTTCATCATATTTTCCCACCTATGACCTCAACACTCTGTTTTTCCTTTGCCTCACCCCTCCACTTACCACCTAGGATCACCAACCAACTTACTCCTTCTTATGTTTCCCAGATGCCTCGAGCATTGATGGTCTCAAAACTATTTCTATAGGCTCTTTATATAAATCAAGTATATTGGATTTTGCATCTTCAATATATCAAATTGTCAAAAAATCTATTTTTCATACTTGAGGACCCTAGGTCAAGCTTTCAGTCAAGGAAATAGATCAAAATATCCTTCCACTAGGTCACTAGGTTTCTTAGGTTGTAGGGTTATCTTTGGTGTTCTAAATCACTGTTTTCCATGTGCTAAGAAGCTGAATCATATGTGAAAGAAAGTCATCACCTGTTTGTCCAAGGAAAATAAGAAAATTCCCCAAAAAAGACCTCCTTAATAAAGTACAAATTCTGCAAAGGAAAACTATTCATTTTTTGACATTTCTACAAGAGTGTCAAGGTGGATATTAGCAGGAAAATTGGTAAGGTAAGAGGCCTGCTCCTCATTAAAATATACACACAAGCAAATGAAAGAGGAAGCAGCCTATGTTCAAGGAAAGTTAGTGTTTCTAGGACTGATTGGACCAGCAGTGTGCCAAGCAAGGAGCCAATGCAGAAAATCACAAGGACAAAGTCACACCAACACAACCAAGCATGAATTGAAGATTTTTAGAAACTATAAATAAAGAAGGGAAAAAGGTGAGGTGAACTGGACAGAAATGAATGAACTTGAAAGGGCTATAGAGAACTTAGAAGACAACATTAATGATTCTTCTCTTGATCTGAAAATGGAAGTACTATAAAATGGGTGCAAGGTATCCATTTCCATTTTAATTAAATGTGTGCAAAAACTCCAAGTCTGGCTGATTAAACAACTACTTAGAACTATTCCAGAGATTGACTGTAGGGGCATTTACTGGGTATGTCACCTTTAAAGAAAGGATGAGATCCAGAGGCTACCTGGCCCTTTACAGACACTGTCTATAGAAATTGTAGAAGTTAACACTCATAATATGAAAGTGAAATGACCTGTATTTGTTGTTCAAGATAGTCATTTTACATAAAATATATATGCAAACAGTTATTCATGTCTTGTAATTGAAATAGAGTGTTTTTGGTAGCTGTATAAGAGATTATGTGTCAAGTTAGGTTATTTTAATTTTCTGTTTAACTTATTAAATCAAACATATAGAGCAATATAACTTTAGCGTATCATGACACATGTGTTTGATGAGCAGTTCACCCCTCCTGGGCTACATCTGTTGGATCAAGCCTCCCAAAATGAGCTTGTCCTCTTGTATTAAAAAGCTCTCAAATGCAATACAAGATTATAAGTGTCTCAATAGAAAAATATGAATACAAATAATGATTCATAAGACAGGAAATAGCTAAGAATTCTTTTCCAAATTCACTAAACAGTGAGGAATTACCATAGACAGTGATTTCTTCATCAATGTCCTGCTGGCTATTTACACTTCTTTAAATATTTGCAGGCTGTAGAAGTCCTAAAATTCCTTTTAAACCTCTTCCAATGGATTTATAAGGTCAAAATTAGCTGAAATATATCTTTTTTTCACCTCAAACAGATAACCACAACTCAAAACAGCTCAAACCCCAAAATGGCCCTTGTGGCCCTGAAAATTCTCCTGAAGTTTTTTGGCCTCTTAAAGTCTTCAAACAGGTCTGATACCTATCCCAATGGCTTTGGAATGCTGTAAATAGTCAAAAATGACTTTTGGTTCACCTAAAATGGTTAACCACAGCTCAACACAGCTCCAACTCTAAAATGGCCCTCGGGGCTCAAAAAAACTTCTCCGAAGCTAAAAAGGATGAAGATCATATCCAATGGCTCTCAAAACCTATACCATTGGCTTCAGAATGCTGGGAAGATACTAAATCAAAAAACTCTTTGCTCCAAAAGGTTGAGCCTATCAAAAGTTATGCTTAAAACAAATTTTGTCCAATCAGGCCTAAAAAAACTCCACCAAATGTGGCTAACTGGAGTTAGCTCCAGTTAAATTCGGCCATTCCGCCAAAGATGGCGTGCCCTCCTGAATAGGTGGTCAACTAACTATAGCATTAAATTTGGAATGTATTCAGTCACATGCATTAACAACATCCCGTCAAAATCACCGCCACAATCTGTTACATAACCGTGGCATAATCTTTTAATGTGGCATTAATATTTGTGACTAGCCACATGGGTGGCTTCCAATTAGACCGCCAGGATTTCCGCCGGAGTTAAGCCTTAAGGCCCAGGTTCTGGACCTATGGTCGTATGGTGTGGGGGCTGGCCCCCTTTTTTTGCCATTTCAAACCATTGTAAACTTTAATAATGTGCAAAGACAATCATAGTTTAAGAACTAACTTATGGTCTAACGGCAACCACGTGCGCTATTTTGAATTTGGTCAGAGGTTCGATTCCGACAAACCAAAAAAAAAATTTACACAGTCCTCCAATTCTCCAACCAGGGGGCCACGTGGCACCCTCCGGGCCTGCCACGTGGCAACCCATAATTGGTCAAAATTTCGCAAAGTCAAACCATCTTGCAATCAAAATGGTGCCACTTGTCAAACGATGATTGGCCCAAATGGAATATTCCAAGGAATATTTTGAGGAATATTCCTTGGAATATTCTTTTTTTTTTTTTTTTCCAATTTGAAGGTCAAACTTGGTCAAACTGATTTTTGGAGGAAATTGTAAACTTCAAACCTTCATAACTTTCACATGTGAAGTCGGATTTGAGTGTTGTTCATGGCATTAGGAACATATCACCGAGGCCTATTCGGTCGTTCAGGTTGCAACTGATTTTGAACAATTTCAATTTTGAGCTTTTTCCATGGCTTGGACTTGAGCTCCTGATCATCTCTAAACTACCCAAAAACATAAGGTTCTAGAAAGACAGGCAAGCAGGATGAAATGAAGAAGATAGACCTCCATGATGACTGCAGGCAGAAGTTTGAAGAGATTGTTGAAGGTGACCCCCATGGTTTGCCAAGGTAAAATATCTCACTGCCTCAAAAGGAAGGAATGCCAAGGGTATCATTATAAGGAAGGTCAAGCCTTCATTTTCAGCCTTGTTCCCTCAAATGGTCAAAGGAATAAAAGCATAGGGTTGAGTTTCAAGATAGTAAGCCAAACTGATCATGAGGTTACTGTTATGTGATTGAAAGTGTCAAACCCTAAGAATGTTAGAAGGGACAAAATCAGTATGTAATGGCACCTGCAACACATCAAAAGTGGCCAAAGATGAATTTAGCATGCCTAAGGATGAAATGAGAAGGATAAAAACAAGTTTCTCATTCATATCTCAAACAAAGGAAATTTGATCTCCAAGGTAAAACAAAGAGGTTTTAAAGGATGTTGCCATCATGCAAGTACCAAAAAAGTTATGAAAATGATTAAAATACATGAGCATGGCCCAAACATAGTAAAACATGACACGTAAGTAAAACATCTGCCAACAGAGTGATAAAGACACAAACATGTCAAAGGAGGTCAAAATCCATCATGTCAGCCACCTGAAAAACAACAAAAGAAAATTGTTAGCAAGGAGAAAGGACCACTTGAATTATTTTTTAGCCACTTACTGCAAAAAGCTCAAAAAGAAAATCAGTGAAAGTGACCAAGGGACTAAAACATTATAAAGTGGGTTTTGCAAAGGATAAAACTATTTTCCCAAAGCTATAAAGAGTCAATTTTCTTATCACTTAACTCATTGTGCATATAGAAAGGAGTGAAAATCTATGAAGGCGAAATTTTTAAGTTTCAGGAAAAATCTGGGTAAGGTTACCCGATGCTACGCTTTGGAACAGGCACTGCGCTTAGGGCACCCATCAATGCGCATAGAAGAGAAATATCAGTGTAAAGTTACAATGTGTTGCACTTACAAGTGGGCGCTACCCGTTCACCCAGTTTTTCCCGAGAAACAGGGTATCACGCAACGCTGCATCCAGAAAGAGGCTCGACAGGCCCAAAATCCATTCAGCGCTCTGCTTAAGGAGCCCGACAGGACTGCACACAGGCAGCGCTGCACCAAGGGGGACCCGACTCACCCAGTTTTTCCTAGCACTCGGCCGAGGAGGCTGACAAGCCTACACGACTCATGGAGCACTGCGCCCAGGAGACCGACAAGCCTGCACGTGGGTAGGCGCTATGCTTAGGCCTTAAACCCTCTGAATTACAAATATTTCCAAAACACAAGGGAGAACCCTCCAAAATACCTTCAAGAACCTGCGAAGGAGTCAAAAATTTGGTAAGTGTGTGTTTCCTTATCATCCAAGTGTTTTTTGTGATTTAATGATCAAGTAAAAATAATAAAACCCTAGTGCATAAAAACCCTAAGTTATCATGGAAAACCCTCTATTTTGACCTCCGAACAAAAAATTGTCAGTTAAGGGGGGTTGTCAATTAGGGTAACTACAATCAGCTCAAATTAGCCTTTCATGAAAGCTCAAAAGGGAGTCAATCATAAACCCACCTCCATCTCACTCATTTACAAAAGCTTCCCTCACCCTCATTTCATTTCACTCCTCCTACCTAAGTTTCACAAGCAGGCCTAAGTTTGTCTAAAGGCAACACCAATCACCATGTCAGGAGAAGAAGGAAGTGTCAGCAGTGAAGGAGGCCAAGTGCCTATGAGGAAAAAACACAAGGGTGGGAAGGTTAACAGATTTGAACCCCAAGACACAGTGGAGATTACTTCCTCCCCCATGATTCTCACATGCTTTCAAAATGTGGTGTGTTTTTAGTTTTGTGAAAGGTTCAAACAAGTGCATAGTCACCCTGAGCTCACTAGGTTGTTTGTCTTCAACCTACACAATAAACAAGTAAGTCTTGCAGGGGTAGAATTTGATCTATCATCAGATACCATTGCCCATGCTACTAGACTACCTGATGTTGGAGAAAAGTGGTTCAAGAGAGAAAAATTGGACATGAGCTATTATGAGCCATTTATCAAACCTAGATACAAAGAAAGCTACAAAAATATTTTTCCTTTCTCACACTTGATGGATAGGTATGCACCCTTGATGAGGGTCATCATGAAATACTTTACCTATGAGGGAATGTAATATAGACTATACTCCTACCATGTTAGACTGCTCGTGCATTTCACTAGGTTCAGGATACTTCATGTGCCCTACTACCTCTATAGGAGTATTGACAAGATGTCTTATGTTGTCTGGAGGAGGAACTATTCCCAGCAAATGCATAGTTTGTTCCACCACTCCTTGATCAAGATGGTGGTGCTACTTCAGCTGGAGCAAAAAGGCGTACCTTGGGAGGTGTTCATAGCTCATGAAGTATTCATAAGCCCTCAACCCCATCATCAACCAAATTTACGCTCATCATCTCATCCTTCTCCCTCCACTCTTCCATCACCTCCTACTGACCATGACTCATCATCTACCTAAGTATCTTCTCCTCAATAAAACCTCCCTTCCCCATCTTCTCCTCATGAATCAGATCAAGAAGGAAGCGACAGTGAACGATCAAGTGAAAATGAGGGTGAAGATGACAATGAGTCAAGCCAAAATGAGGATGAGGGTGATGATGAGTTAAGCCCACAAGAGGAATAGAACATGGAAATGGAAGGGGATGATGACAATGCAGAAAGTGAGGAAGTTGATAGTGAGAATGAATTGAGCAGTGATGAAGAAGAGGTCAGCAATAAAACAAAGGACATGGAGATAGATGATAATGATAAAGAGGTAAGTGACGAAGAAGGCAACAATCACAATGAGAATGTTGAGGATGAGGAGGAAGAGGATAGCATGGGCACAAATGAGGCAAGTAACCAAGAAGTAGAAGATAATACTAAGGACAACAATGAAACTAAAAGCCCTAATGACAGTCAGAAGAGTAAGGCTCTTAGTCATGACAAAGATGAGGGAAAAGATAAAGAGGGAAGCCAAAATGAAGATAATGACTATTCAGAAAATGAAGAAGGGGTTGAACATAGTCTTAACTGTCATTACAATAGTCATTACATTCATGAAGATAGTAAAGAAAATCAAGAATCTGACAGCCAAAGTGAAGGTCACAAAAATGATGAAGGCAGCTACAATGAAGAACAAGATGAGAGTGCAGAAATCAGTGAAGAAGCCAATGGTGAGGCTAATGATGAAGCTAAAGAGGTAAGCAGCAGTCCAAGTGATGGGAAAAAAGGCATAGAGACAAATGATGACAACCCTAATAAGTACACCAAAATGAGCCAGATTGAACCTTTTCCCTTGGCATACCACAGAGGAGAAAGGCATGTGTTTGCTGCCTCTAAAAGGTAAGGGGCCATGAATTCTACTCCTATTAGGCCAAAGGACAAAATAAAAGACAAAGGCAAGGAAAAAAGCAAAGGAAAAGATAAGGGTAAAGGCAAAGATAAAGGCAAAGGAAAGATGAGGGAAGAAGGGGAAGACTGACATGAGGTAGAGCATGAATTTGACCTTATTGAACTTGACAGTGATAAAGAGGATAAAAAGAGGGCTAATAGAATACTACTTCAAAGAAAGAATATAGAGATTAAAGACCTACAAAGGAGCCTTGGCATGGCACAATACATGATTTATTATTATAAGGATGAGCACAAGCATATGAAGAAGATGAAAAGGGACCTTGGCCTCCAAAAGAAAATGGACAAGCACTATGCATTGCAAAACCAAATTGTGAAGGCTAACCTCAAAGAGGCCCATGCCCATATACAGGCACTCAAAGAGGGAAAAGACCAAGAAAACCTTGAAATCTTGGCTGAATCCTCTCTATAGGCTTATCAAACCCCATGAGGAATAAATCCACCAATTTTAAGGAATTTTTGAAAATTTTTGGATTTTTGTGAATTTGGAGGCCTCTATGCGCAACACCCCTATCACTACGATTTCATATCAGGAATCCTCATAGGGATAACTTTGAATTTTTTGAATTCTTACATCTATTACAATATGCTCACCAAATTTCAAAGCATTTCGAGCATTTTTTACTCTCAAAAGGCCACAAAACACCTATTTTTTCACGTTTCTGCCTCATTTTCAATCCTGGTGCTGCGCCTAGAGAATTTTCGGAGAATTTGCCTTTTGGAAAATTCACAGGAGCGCAATCAGAAAACCAAGGCCATTTATGGAAATTAGACTCAACAGGCTTTCCAACAGGCCATCATGAAGCAAATTTCGACATCGGGAAGGTCACCAAAACTTGGTTGCAAGTGGACCCATTTTCTGCGTGTGAGGGCACTGTGCTTTCAGACCTCACTATGTGTTTTTGGCCAAAAGTCAACAAAAGACACTCATTAATTGAAAAATGATATTTTAATGTTTTTTGAGGCAAATCAGTCCAAATTTAGGTTCTAGGAGTTATTTTGGCATTTATTTCATGACATATTTTATGCCTTGTGCCTTGCATGGTCTCTTGGGCATTAATGACATTTATGGATGATTTTGACATTTTCAAACCCTATTTAGGGTTTTTTCCCTCCTTTTCTAGATAAATAGAGCATGAGGGCATTATTGTAAAACGTTGGCATTTGATGACTCTTTGGAGCAATACATAGTTTTTTGGAGGTTGAAGAGAAATTGCTGTTGTGGAGCTTATGAATGGCTTATTTTGCTTGTTGATGGAGAAGGCTTGCTTGTAGTATCCTTGGGCTTGGTTAATGGTGAAGTGATTCTATTCAATTATTGTTTTCTAGTGTATCATTTTGTTTCATCCCTCTATGTTGCAGTAGGACAAAGGATTTAGACTAACAAATGTTCTTCAAAGGCACCTTACCTCTGTTTGTTCTTCACTGCCTTTATGTTTTCCTCTACTAGGTTAGTTTAGAGAACCCTTAATTGCTCTCTAAACCCACCGAAGCTTGTTTATCTCATGAAAGGTTAAATACAGTAGATATCATAGATTTTTTATGGTTAGCCCTGCGTGTTTGATGTCACTAAAACACTTTTCTTGAGGTCATTCTTTAAAGTACCACAGTTTAGGTTTGCCAAAGAGGCTATGTCTCGATCATACCCTTTTTCCATGCTTGAAAAGTTATTTTGAAGATATTTATGGCTATGATTAATGATATTTAGGAGTTCCCTCTTCCTTGATTAAATTTATATGTTTATTTTAAATGTTTTTCTAACCTTCAAGGTGAAATCACTAGAAGTAAAATGAGTTTCTCTCCTTCTATAGTTCACTGGAATGTTTGTCTTCAATGCTTATTTTCTTGAGTTGAATCAAAGAGTTATTGTTTTTCCCTGCCTTATGATTACTTCTCTATGCTAAATAGTGTTGAATTCCCATCTTGTTAAATTATTTGATAGAGGATTCTTAATTTTCCTTTGCCCTACTTTGTTCACAAACTTGATGTTCACGTCATTTCCCATAAACCTTGAAAATCCATTTGAACATGCTATATTTTCCCTATAATGATCCCTGATCCATTAATGAATTTTCCATGACTTTTATAGACTCCATAGCCCAATGAATTGAATATTTCTTCACTCCATATATTCTACTTGACCATCTTACCGAACCAAAACAATAAAAGAAACCCTACACTTAAAAACTAGCCTAAAATCAAACCCTAAAATCAAACAAGCTCACATCCTTTGCACATAATAGAGAGAGCCCTCTCTGAGTCTAGGAAGGCTAGGTCCTAGGACGCCAAAGACTGGTCTGATGTTACCCTGTATATTTGGTCTACCAATCTGCCAAATCATGGGACACTAACATAATGACAATCATGATGGGACCTTCTGAGTCAGTGACAATCTAAGTATTCCTTAGGACCTCAAAAAACCCACAAACATCTTTAGATTTTTTTTTAGTTTTTGATGGTGGACATCAAGTACATCCTCATAACAGTAAATATCCTCCACCTAGTGACTCCACTACTCTTCAGTAGCCTTGTTGACCCCACTAGTTCTCAAATACTCACCTAGGAATGCATTAATCAATCCTAGTATTTCTGATGGTGGACAACAAAGTTTAAATCATCCACCTGGCGACTCCAAAACTCTTAATAGACCTAAAGACTCCACTAGTAGAGAACTCTAGAATGGTTGAAAAGATACAGTGACCCCTTTATGATTTACAAACATGGATTGAATAATACAATGAAGATATGCCCCAATGATTAGAGATCATATCCCTGGATTCCCACAAAAAATGCCTCAGATAAATTGGATAAAAAACATACCTATATTTCAAGATGAAAATTTTGATGACCCCTTGTTACATCTCATCAAACTTCATATACATATATGGAGGTTAAAAATTGAATGGCACGAGGACTGCCTCATGAAAATGTTTATGGAAACATTAAAGGGTAAGGCAAGGGAATGGTTTGAAGGTCTGAAACCAAGTATTTTGTTTTCTTTAAAATACCTCCACAAGGTGTTTTATGAGCATTATAAACAATATTGTCCATCTTTATCATTAGCTGAAAATTGTTGTGATCAATTTGAAGATTTCATACAATACCTTGTAAACATTGATGAAGATTTAGGGAGATGGCATCCTGAAGATCTATTAGAAGAAATCCATGCATTTCATACACAAGATAACTATTATAACATCCAATAAGACTTGGTTGAGGATGAAATAAATCAGGAAGTAAAGGAAGATCTTCAGGATCTCTCTGAAGGCACAATTGATGACTTACCATCTCTTCTAGGAGAGGCTCAAGAAGGCATTCAGCCTCAAAATTTTCCTTCAGAAGAGAAAGAGAATTGTTGTAGTTCTATCCTAGGAACGAGAAAGATGCCTCCTCTTTTAACTGAAGAGGAAATAGATCATACTATAAGCATGCAACCAACCTCTAAACCTTCATGTGAACAAAACATTTCCGTTCATTCTCTTACTAATCCCATCTACCATAAATCAGAAAGTGAACTTGTAGATCAATTCAAAGAAAAACAAACTGATAATCCAATATATTTGATTGGTGACATTACTTACATTGATGATTTTCCAAAGTGTGATAAGTCTGATGATGATCTTCTCCAAACAGAAGATAATCTTGTAGAGGAATCAACATTTGGTTTGTGTGAGGAGGTTTAGTTTCATCAAATTCAAAAAATTAATAAGCCAATACATACCATCTATGACACTCATCAGGAAAGCCTTGAAATTTTAGAAGTAAGTGAAGGATCTCTAACTCTTTTCTCTACTTTATTTCAATCAATCAGAAATAGCTTTCATGTGATTGGAAATCAACAGTCTTTCAATTTTGATGTTGAGGTTGGGGAAGAAAAAGAACTCCTTGAGCATATTGTTAATGAGAAACCTCTCTATGAAATAGATGAAGAAATAATTTATGACGTAGAATTGTCCTTAGCTCCAGATTTGCAGCCACCAAGTTCCATTGAATTTCAAATTGCAGACGAAAGCTTGGAAAATGATAAACATATAAGAGTTACTGCACTTCCTTCTCAAGAAGATTTATAGCCAAAGAATACTCCTGATCAACAACATGACGGCCTTCACATAGAGTTCAATCCACTCAATCAGAGCATATCAAGTGTGCTAGAGAACAACATTGCAATCTATGATGATTCTACCAGTTCAGATGATCATAAGGAAGAGGAAGAGTTTATTTCCCAAAAGATTCCTAAGCTCAACCAAGAGGAGGAAGAAGCAGTCCTGGATCAAGCTTATTTTCGAAACTTTCAAATCAGGTATTGTTTCAAGATCCCTTTGCTGATTTGTTAGATACATTTGAAGAGGGAGTAAAACATGTGAAAAGCGGTTTGATGCAAAATTTCAAGAACATTTTAGGCACTAATGTTCAAACACAAGTGAGGTGGGAGTGTCCTTTTTATTTTTTCAAAGCACTCAAAGAGCTAAACCAAGATCCCTCATGGAATCATCTGCTTGAGTGGCTGTATTGGAAAAGAGAGTTCACCAGCTGAATGTATACCATGTATAGGTTAGATTAGGATAGATAGGCAAGAAAATAAGCTCATCACTATGAGCATATTTCTAGTTTTTAGTTTTAGAATGTTGATCTTGAAAACAAAAAAACACAGAAAAGATAAAAAAGAGGGCAGATGAAAAGAATAGGTACAACCCCATACAAAAAAAGAGTACTTCTGAAAGTGTGCAATGCCACTACCTTTGAGGAAAAAGTCTTTTTCAGTCATATAGCCTAATCATGACTGAACATGTTTTAAATTTCTTCTGATAGGTTAGTGAAAGAAGGCTTGTCAAATAATTTAAGCTTGACTTGTCAATAGGATAGATTAGGAAGAAAGATGCTGGTTATAAATGCTCAAATCTGAACCAAAGAGAAAGAGAGGGATGCCTAACAATTTCTAAATCATAGCCCTCATGCTTTATAGTTTTTTACTATGAAAAATAATGTCTGTGTGCAACTTGTTCAAATGCCACAGCCCATGGAAAATTAGATTGCTTAATCCTGGTTTAAACCATTTTTTCAATTTCATGTCAATATATTAGAGAATGAATTCTGTCAAAAAACTTAATCTTGATAGTCAGGTAGACTAGGTAGAGAATAAAAGAGTTCACTAGCATAATCTGAACTCTTGGAAGTAATAAGGGTACAATTACATATTTTTTTTTTACTTTCAAAAGAAAAGAATGTCAAGGGTTTGCCAGTCCAAGTGCACTGAAGGAAGAAAAAAATCTTAGGCAAGTAAGATGGGTAGGTATATATGAAGTTGAATTAATCATGTTTTTCAAATTCTTTAGATCATACTTCAAAAGAGACATCAGTAAGCAAAAGAAGAAAAATCTACCCAATGGATGAGGCACCGGTCTTCAAAAACTCAGAGAATTGATATATGAAGCTCTCGACACCTACTAAAAAGGATTTTCCCTCCCCAATTAGAGCCACTGTTAGTCATCAGTAATTTTTTCTTCTTGTCTATGAGTCAATACTTATCCTAGATTTCTAAAAACAAAATTCGTGAATATTGTGAGTTTTAGAAATCTCACTGCCTTCATTATCCTTAGGATAATTTTTTCACCATTTCACTATTCTATCATGTCATGGTCAACCTACCACTCCCAGAATACCCATCATGGGATCATGCCACTCATCTTCATCATGTTTTCCCACCTATGACCTCAGCACTTTCTCTTGCCTTTGCCTCACCCCTCCACTTTCCACCAAGGATCACCAACCAATGTACTCCTTCTTATGCTTCCCAGATGCCTCGAGCGTTGATGGTCTAAAAACTATCTCTGTAGTCTCTTTAGATAAATCAAGTACATTGGATTTTGGACCTTCAATACATCAAATTGTCAAAAACTCTGTTTTTCATACTTGAGGACCCTAAGTCAAGCTTTTAGTCAAGGAAAAAGATCAAGAGAGCCTTCCACTAGGTCAGTAGGTTTCTTAGGTTGTAGGGTTATCTTTGGTTTTCTAAATTAATTTTTTTCATGTGCTAAGAAGCTGAATCATATGTGAAAGAAAGTCAGCACCTGTTTTTCAAAGGTAAATCAGAAAAGTCTCCAAGAAAAACCTCCTTAATCAAGTACAAATTCTGTAAAGGACAACTGTTCATTTTTTGACATTTCTGCAGGAGTGGCAAGGTGGCTATCATCAGGAAAATTGGTAAGGTAAGAGGCCTACTCCTCATTAAAAGATACACACAAGAAAATGAAAAAGGAAGCAGCCTGTGTTCAAGGAAAGTCAAGGCTTCTAGGTCTGATTGGACCGGCAATGTGCCAAGCAAGGAGCCAATGTAGAAAATCACAAGGATAGAGGCACACCAGCGCAACCAAGCATGAATTGAATATTTTTAGAAACTATAAATAAATAAGGGAAAATGTGAGGGGAACTGGATAGGAATGAATGAACTTTAAAGGGCTATAGAGAACTTAGAAGACAACACTAATGATTCTTCTCTAAATAGCCCAAAAACCTAAGGTTCTAGAAATATAAGCAAGCAGGATGAAATGAAGAAGATAGACCTCCATGATGACAACAGGTAGAAGGTGTGAAGAGACTATTGAAGGTGACCCCCATGGTTTTCCAAGGTAAAATATCTCAGTGCCTCAAAGGGAAAGAATGAAAAAGGTATCAGTATAAGGAAGTTCAATCCTTCATTTTCAGTCTTTTTCCCTCAAATGGTCAAAGGAATAAAAGCATGGGGTTGAGTTTCAAGATAGTAAGCCAAGATGATCATGAGGTTACCCTTATGTGATTGAAAGTGTCAAACCCCAAGAATCTTATAAGGGAAAAAAATCAGTATGTAATGGCACCTACAACAAATCATAAGTGGCCAAAGATGAATTTATCATGCCTAAGGGTCAAAAGAGAAGGATAAAACAAGTTTCTCAGTCATCTCTCAAACAAAGGAAATTTGATCTCTAATGTAAAACAGAAATGTTTTAAAGGATGCTGCCATCATGCAAGTACCTAAAAAGTTATGAAAATGATTAAAAGACATGAGCATGGCCCAAACATAGTAAAACATAACACTCAAGAAAAATATCCACAAACAGAGTGATAAAGACACAAATAGGTCAAAGGAGGTCAAAATCCATAATGTCAACTACTTGAAAAACAAAAAAAGTAAATGATTAGAAAGGAGAAAGGACCACTTGAATGCGTTTTTAGCCACCTACTGCAAAAAGCTCAAAATGAAAATCAGTGAAAGTGACCAAGGGAATAAAACGTTATAAAGTGGGTTTTGAAAAGGATAAATTTGTTTTCCGAAGACTATAAAGAGTCAATTTTCTTATCACTTAACTGATTGTGCATATACAAAGGAGTGAAATTCCTTCAAAGAGAAATTTTTGAGTTTCAGAAAAAATCTGGGTAAGGTTACCCAACACTACACTTTGGAGTAGGCATTGCACTTAGGGCACCTGGCGCTACGCATAGAAGATAAATCGCAGTGTAAAGTTACACTGCATTGTGCTTACAACTGAGCACGCTGCGCTTACATGTGGGTGCTACACGTTCACCCAATTTTTCCCGAAAGGTAGGGTATCGTGTAGTGCTATGCCCAGAAAGATACCCAACAGGCCCAAAATCTGTTCAACGCTCCACTTAAGCAGCCTGACAGGCCTACACGCGGGCATCGTTTCACCTAGGGGGACCCGACTTGCCTAGTTCTGCCCGACACTGCATCGAGGAGACTAGAAATATTACACGACTCGTGCAGTGTTGCGCCTAGCAGACTGGTAGGTCTGCACATGGGCAGGCACTACGCTTAGGCCTGAAACCCTCTCAATTGCAAATATTGCCAAAACACAAGGGCGCACCCTCCATACTACCTTCAACAACTTGCAAAGGAGTCAAAAAATTGGTAAGTGCATATTTCCTTATCATCCAAGTGCTTTTTGTGATTTAATGATTAGGGGAAAATAATCAAACCCTATGTTATCATGGAAAACCCTCTGTTTTGACCTACAGACAAGAAATTGTCAGTTAAGCGGGGTTGTCAATTAGCGTAACTGCAATTAGCTCAAGTTAACCTTTCATCAAAGCCTAAAAGGGAGTCATTCATAAACCCACCTCCATCTCACTCATTTAGAAATGTTTCCCTCACTCTCATTTCATTTCACTCCTCCTACCTAAGTTTCACAAGAAGACCTATTTTTTTCTAAAGGCCACACCAATCACCATGTCAGGAGAAGAAGGAAGTGTCAGCAGTGAAGGAGGCCAAGTGCCTATGAGGAAAAAAACACAAGGGTGGGAAGGTTAACATATTTGAACCCCAAGACACATTTTAGATTACTTCCTCCTCCATGATTCTCACTTGCTTACAAAATGTGGGGTGTTTTCAATTTTGTGAAAGCGTCAAACAAGTATATAGTCACCCTAAGCTCACTAGGTTGTTTTTCCTTAACCTACACAATAAACAAGTAAGTCTTGTAGGGGTATAATTTGAGCTATCATAAGATACCATTTCCTATGCTACTAGACTACCTGATGTTGGAGAAAAATTGTTCAAGAGAGAAAAATTGGACATGAACTATTATGAGCCATTTATCAAACCTAGAGACAAAGAAAGCTGCAAAACTATTTTTCCTTTCTCACACTTGCTGGACAGCTATGCACCCTTGATGAAGGTCATCATGAGATACTTTACCTGTCAGGGAAGGTACTCTAGACTATACTCCTATCACGTTAGACTACTCATGCATTTCACTAGGGTCAAGATGCTTCATGTGCCCTACTACCTCTATAGGAGTATTGAAAAGATGTCTTCTGTTGTCCGGAGGAGGAACTATTCCCAAAAAATGAATATTTTGATCCACCACTCCTTAATCAAGATGGTGGTGCTACATCAGCTGGAGCAAAAAGGCATACCTTGGGAGGTGTTCATAGCTCATGAAGTATCAACAAGTCCTCAGCTCCATTATCAACCAAATTTACCCTCATCATCTCATACTCCTCCTTCCACTCCTCCATCACCTTCTGCTGACCATGAATCATCATCTACCCAAGTATCTTCTCCTCAATAAAACTTCCCTTTCCCATATTCTCCTAATGCATCAAATCAAGAAGGAAGTGGCACTAAAAAGTCAAGTTAAAATGAGGGTGAAGATGACAATGAGTCAAGCCAAAATGAGGATGAGGGTGATGATGAGTTAAGCCCACAAGAGGCAGAGAACATGGAAATAGAAGGGGATGATGACAATGCAGAAAGTGAGTAATTTGATATTGAGAATGAATCGAGCAGTGATGAAGAAGAGGCCAGCAATAAAATAGAGGAAATGGAGGTAGATGATAATGATAAAGAGGTAAGTGATGAAGAAAGCAGCAATCACACTGAGAATGTTGAGGATAAGGACGAATAGCATAACATGGGCACAAATGAGGCAAGTAATGAAGAAGAAGAAGATAATGCTAAGGAAAACAATGAAACTAAGAGCCCTAATGACAGTCAAAATAGTGAGGCTCCTAGTCATGACAAAGGCAAGGGAAAAGATAAAGAGGGAAGCCAAAATGAAGATAATTACTATGTCGAAAATGAAGAAGAGGCTGAATATAGTCATGAATTTCATGATAGTCATGAAGACAGTAAAGAAAATCAAGGGGCTGGCAGCCAAAATGAAGGTCACAACAATGATCAAGGTAGCTACAATGAATAATAAGATGAGAGTGCACAAATCAGTGAAGAAGCCAGTAGTGAGGCTAATGATGAAGGTAAAGAGGTAAGCAACAATCAAAGTGATGGAAAAGAATAAATAGAGACAAATGATGACAAACCTAAGAAGTACACTAAAATGAGCCAAATTTAACCTTTTCCCTTGGCATATCAAAGAGGAGAAAGACATGTGTTTGTTGCCTCTAAAAGGCAAGGGAACATGACTTCTACTCCTATCAAGTCGAAGGACAAAAGAAAAGATAAAGGCAAGGACAAAAGCAAAGGCAAAGATAAGGGTAAAGTCAAAGAAAAAGGCAAAGTAAAGATGAAGGAAGAAGGGGAAGACCAACATGAGGTAGAGCATGAATTTGACCTCATTGAACTTGATAGTGATAAAGAGGATAAAAAAGGGCCAATAGCATACTACTTCAAAGCAAGAATGCAGAGATTAATGACCTACAAAGGAGCCTTGGCATGGAACAATACATTATTGATTATTATAAGGATGAGAATAAACATATGAAGAATATGAAAAGGGACCTTGGCCTCCAAAAGAAAATGACCAAGCACTATGCATTGCAAAACCAAATTGTGAAGGCTAAAGTCAAAGAGGCCCATGCCCAGCTACAGGTACTCAAAGAGGAAAAGGACCAAGAAAACCTTGGAATCTTGGTTGAAGCTTCTCTACTGGCTTCTCAAACCCCATGAGGAAGACATCCACCAATTTTGAGAAATTTTTGACAAATTTTGGTTTTTTGTGAATTTGGAGGCCTCTAAGCGCAACACCCCTAGCACTACACTTTCATCTAAGGCATCCTCATAGGGATAAATTTGAATTTTTTGAATACTTACATCTATTACAGTATGGTCACCAAATTTCAGAGCATTTGGAGAATTTTTGACCCCTCAGAAAGCCAAAAAACACCTCTTTTTTCACCTTTCTGCCTCATTTTCAGGCCTGGCACTGCGCCTAGAGAAGTTACGGGAAATTTTCCTTTTGTATAGGTTACAAGAGGTCAATTAGAAGATCAAGGGAATTTTGAAATTAGACTCAGCAGGCTTTCCAATGGGCCATGACGGGGGAAACTTCGACATCGGGAAGGTCACCAAAACTTGGCTGCAAGTGGACCCATTTTCTGCATGTGAGGGCACTGCGCTTTCAGACCTCACTGTGCGTTTTTGGCCAAAACTCAAGAAAAGACACTCATTAATTGAAAAATGATATTTTAATGTTTTTTGAGGCAAATCACTCCAAAGTTAGGTGGTAGGAGTTATTTTGGAATTTATTTCATGAGATATTTTGTGCCTTGGGACTTGCATGGTCTCTTGAGCATTAATGACATTTATGGATGATTTTGACATTTTCAAACCATATTTAGGGTTTTTCCCTCCTTTTATAGATAAATAGAGCATGAGGGCCTTATTGTAAAACGCTAGCATTTTATGACAGAAATTTGTGTTGTGGAGCTTATGAATGGCTTGTTTTGCTTGTTGATGGAGAAGGCTTGCTTGCAGGATCCCTAGGCTTGATAAATAGTATCAATAATATATGACATATTTATCTATTTTATTTTTAGAAATAAATATACGACAAAGTTATAATGATAAAGAGGTAACTGATGAAGAAAGCAGTAATCACACTGAGAATGTTGTGGATTCGGAGGAAGAGGATAGCATGGGCACAAATGAGGCAAGTAACCAAGAATTAGAAGATAATCTTAAGGAAAACAGTGAAACTAAGAGCCCTAATGACATTCAAAATAGTGAGGCTCTTAGTCATGACAAAGATGAGGGAAAAGATAAAGAGGGCAGCCAAAATGAAGATAATGACTATGCAGAAAATGAATAAGAGGTTGAAGATAGTCATGACTTTCATGAAAACAGTCATGATAGTCATGAAGATAGAGAAAATCAAGAGGCTGGTAGCAAAAATGAAGGTCACAACAATTACGGAGGCAACTACAATGAAGAACAAAATGAGAGTGCACAAATCAGTGAAGAAGCCAACATTGAGGCTAATGATGAAGGTAAATAGGTAAGCAACAGTCTAGGTGATGGAAAAGAAGACATGAGATAAATGATGAAAACCCTGAGAAGTACACCAAAATGAGCCAAATTGAACCTTTTCCCTCGTCATACCACAAAGGATAAAGACATGTGTTTGCTGCCTCTAAAAGGCAAGGGGCCATGACTTCTACTCCTATTAGGCCAAACGACAAAAGAAGAGATAAAGGCAAGTAAAAAATCAAAGGTAAAGATAAGGGTGAAGGAAAAGACAAAGGAAAAGGAATGATGAAGGAAGAAGGGGAAGACCAGCATGAGGTAGAGCATGAATTTAACCTCATTGAACTTGACAGTGATAAAGAGGATAAAAAGAGGGCCAATAGCATACTACTTCAAAGCAAGACTTCCGAGATTAAATACCTACAAAAGAGCCTTGGAATGGCACAATTAATTATTGACTATTATAAGGATGAGCACAAGCATATGAATAAGATGAAAAGGGACCTTGTGCTCCAAAAGAAAATGACCAAGCACTATGCATTGCAAAACCAAACTGTGAAGGCTAAACTCAAAGAGGCCCATCCCAAGATGCAGACATTCAAAGAGGCAAAAGACCAAGAAAACATTGGAATCTTGGCAGAAGCTTCTCTACTTGCTTCTCAAACCCCATGAGGAAGACATCCACCAATTTTGAGGAATTTTTTTTGGTTTTTTGTGAATTTGGAGGCCTCTAAGCACAGCACCCCTGGCGCTATGCTTTAATCTCAAGCATTCTCAAAGGTATAACTTTGCATATTTGAAATGATTACATATATTATAGTATGCTCACCAAATTTTAGAGCATTTGGATCATTTTTTACCCCTCAAAAGGCCAGAAAACACCTCTTTTTTACATTTTCTGCCTCATTTTCAGGCCTAGCGGTGCACCTAGAGAGGTTTCCGGAAATTTTACTTTTGGATAGGTTAGAGGAGGTCAATCAAAAAACCAAGGGAATTTTTGGAAAGTAGACTCAGCAGGCTTTCCAATGGGCCATCACGGGGAAAATTTCGACATCGGGAAGGTCACTAAAACTTGGCTACAAGTGGACCCATTTTCTGCCTGTGAGGGCGCTGTGCTTTTAGACCTCACTATGCGTTTTTGGAAAAAATTCAACAAAAGACACTCATTAATTGAAAATTTATATTTTAATGTTTTTTGAGGCAAATCAGTCCAAAGTTAGGTGCTAGGAGTTATTTTGGAATTTATTTCATGAGATATTTTGTGCCTTGGGCCTTGCATGGTCTCTTGGGCATTAATGACATTTATGGATGATTTTGACATTTTCAAACCCTATTTAGGGGTTTTCCCCTCCTTTTCTAGATAAATAGAGCATGGGGGAATTATTAGTTTTTTGGAGGTTGCAGAGAAATTGGTGTTGTGGAGCTTATGAATGGCTTGTTTTGCTTGTTGATGGAGGAGGCTTGCTTGCAGGATCCCTAAGCTTGGTTAATGGTGAAGTGTTTCTATTTAGTTATTGTTTTATTATGTATCATAGCATTTCATCCTTCTATGTTACAGTAGGACAAAGGATTTAGACTAAGAAATTTTCTTCAAAGGCACATTATCCTTGTTTGTTCTTCACTTCCTTTTTGTTTTCCTCTGCTAGGTCAGTTTAGAGAACCCTTAATTTCTCTCTAGACCCATCCAAGCTTGTTTATCTCATGAACGGTTCAATACAGTAGATATCATAGATGTTTTATAGTTAGCCCTGCTTGTTTGATGTCACTAAAACACTATTCTTGAGGTCATTCTTTAAAGTACCATGGTTTAGGTTTTTCAAATAGGCTGTGTTTCGATCATACCCTTTGTTCGTGATTGAAAAGTTTTTTTGAAGATATTTATGGCTATGATCGATGATGTTTAGGAGTTCCCTCTTCCTTGATAAAAGCTATATGTTTATATTAAATTTTTTTCTAACCTTGAAGGTGAAATCACTAGAATTTAAATGAGTTTCTCGCCTTCTATAATTCACTGAAATGTTTTCCTTGAATGCTTATTTTCTTGAGTTGAATCAAAAAGTTATTGGTTTTCCCTCTCTTACAATTACTTCTCTATGCTAAATAATGTTGAAGTCCCTTCTTGTTAAAGTATTTGACAGAGGATTCTTAATTTCCCTTTTCCATACTTTGTTCACAAACTTGATGTTCACCTCATTTCCCATAAACCTTGAAAATCCATTTTACCATGCTATATTTCCCCTATGATGCTCCCTGATCCATTATTGAACTTTCCATGACCTTTATAGACTCCATAGCCAAATGAATTGAATATTTTCTCACTCCATCTATTCTACTTGACCATCTTACGCAACCAAAACAAACAAACAAACCATACACTTAACAACTAGCCTAAAATCAAATCCTAAAAGCAAACAATTTCGCATCCTTTGCACAAAATAAAGAGAGCCCTCTCTGAGTCTAGGAAGGCTAGGTCCTAGGACTCCAAAGTCTGGTTTGATGTTACCTTGTGCATTTGGTCTACCAATCCGCCAAATCACAGGACACTAACAGGTTGAAAACAATCTTTCTCTCCCTTAACATCAACGCTCCCACCAGCCTCCTCGGATCTCAAGAGCTTCGATACCACTGTTAAATAATAAGCATGTGATTTCTATATCTCATTCATTGAATTGGATTACATTTAGACTTTAGAAATTAGTTATCACTAACTACTAACTTCCTAACTTACTAACTACCTAACTGAACAAGACCCTTAGGATTCCCGTAGAATTACAATAGTATCTGGACTTTCATCTCTAACTTACTCTAAGAAAGTCAAGAAATGCAGATGCACATTTTTTTTTGTGTGCTTAAATGATTTCGAAAAATATTCCGAGTAGTTGTATTTTTGGAAACTTAATTTCAGTTATCTACAAATAGTATTAATAATATATGACATATTTATCTGTTGTATTTTCGGAAACAAATATACGACAAAGTTATCTGATCTTTCTATATTTTTGGAAATTCAATTTAAGTGTTAGAGCAGTTGTATAATGAGTTGTTTTTAATGCGATTTTTTTAAAAGTTTTATGATATATTTTTCCGATTTAATTTGTCTAAAATCTAGCAGGAATTCATTGAAATAACGAGTTTGATTAGTAAACACTTCGCAATAGAAGTGTCCTAGAAGTTTTTCACGGTACTGAATCCATATATGCAGTAAAAAAATAGTTTAAATAACACAAATCAAGATCCAGTTTAAATAACACAAATCAAGATTTCACCTCAATTTTTCCACCAGATTCCAGTGAGAAAATCCAAGACAAACTCCAAAAATTTGCATTAAAGACAACTTCATTGTTTAAAAATAGTACTACTAATAATTTTACTGAAGTCATAATTTTAACTCGATTTTTTTTTTTTTTTTTTTGTGGATTATAAGAGTGTTTGAATTTTTTTTCATGGTTAAAATGGATTTAGCATTATCAAAAAAATTTAGATACCTAAAATCCTAAAGCTTAAAAGCTGTAACCCAAATTTACCGAAATCATTTCTAAATTTCCAATATTTTTTAAACAAAATTATGACCTTGTTAAACTACTCTAATTTAAAATACAAAGTATGACAAAATTCTCCTATGTCTGAAGTTAGAGATAGAAATGCTTAAGCTATAAGAAATGTGTTTTTGTATTCCTAGTTAAAATAAAAGGCATATGATAATTGTTCTTTTGTATTTAAAAATATCACGAAAGAAAAAGGGAGGTAAAATGGTGATATCTGAATTTAGATAGAAATGTTGAAGTTATAGTAATTATGTGAATGGATATTGTTGTAGTTATTTATAATGTAAATTTTTTTGGAATAGAAATGTATAGAGAAATAAATTTGTCTAAAATTTTAAGTGGACATTCCATAAATAAATACAATTTGTATCATAGGTTTGGATTTTTATAATGAAATGGAAAAGCTTATAAGTATTTTAGTTTATTAATGGTAATTTTGTATTTTACATTTGTTTAAATATGTATATAATATTTTTTTATTTCAATTAAATATGTTTTATATATATAAATTTATTAACATGATTATATATATTATCCGAAAATCGCCTTGATATGATTTATTATGTAAACTATGAGATTCAAAGTTTAAATTCATGTAGGTCAAGCCCAAAGAACAAAAAAAAAAGTTATTTTGTTATTTTATAGATGAGTGAGTGTTTTTATTTTATTATTTTATTATTATTATGAGTGTGTTTTTAGCAGCTTAGTCTAACTTTATAGAAGAAATAGCCTTTGTCACCAGTATCTCGTAATAGCATTTCAAGAAACCTGAAAAACTCACAAGGCATATGAATTTTAGAGATGAAACAACTTTAGTTAAATTTTCAAAAAATCTTCATTGGATTTTGGTTAGGATAGGGAATGACGATAGAGAATGGAGGAAAGAGAATAATTTAAAAGTTATTATAAAACTCTCAAAGAGGAAGAAAATATTAAATTTTTCACAAGCAAAGAAAAAATAGAATCTAGAAAGAAATATTAAAGAGATTGTTGTAAAGTCCGAGGGGCCAGCTAAATTGGTGAGAAATCTAAGGTTCAAATTTCCCCGGTTATGAACTAGTTTACGAAGTGGAGGATATGTCATAGAATGTATATGTTTACTAGTAGTTATGTGTCAAGTGGTTTGTTGGGTTCCTTTGGGATACAAAATAAAAATAGATCGTTGTAAGAAGTATAGAAATTTCATATTTTTCATCACTCAAAGAGGAGGCAGTTCATCACTTTAGCGATTTGTATAGTGCCACAAGGCCTGGAAATCGTAAAGCAGAACAATCAATGTTGGAACATATCCTTTAGTCTATTTCATAGTAGGATAATGATGCACACACAAAAGAACTCACTGAAGAAGAAATCCACCAAGTTATCTTTTCCTTGCACCAAGGCCAAAGGGATTCTCTGCTGGTTTGGACAAACAATTTTGGGAGGTAATAAAATTTAATTTTTGCAAAATGGTGGGTTATATCTTAAAGAATAACTATATGTGGGTGGAATAATTCTTTATTTTTAGCCATGATCCTAAAATATCTAAATCCTTCTTCCTTTTCAAGGTTTTGACTGATATCAGTCTATAATGTATCTTTTAAAGATTTTCTCCAAAAGGCTTATGCATATTATACCCAAAATTATCTTAGAAAATCAGAGAGATTAAAGAAAAATATTTTATAATATCATCGTGGTTCAAGAGGAAATAAACTCTAGCTAAAATCAGAGAGACAAAGGCATGATCATTGAACTAGATATGGAAAATGCATTTGATAGAGTAAGTGGTGAAAAAAATTGGCTTTGATGCCAATTTTACATGATGGGTTTCCTAATGTATCAAAGCGCGATGGATTTCCATTTTGGTTAATGGAAGAGAGGTTGGTTTCTTTCAAGCCTTTCGAGGGATTTGTCAAGGTTGATCTATATCTCCTTTCTTATATATTATCTTGGTAGATTCTCTTAGTCGCAAGCAGGAATATGAAATGAGTTGGGAGAGCATTTTACGAGTTAGATTTTCTAGGTGTATCAAAAGAATCAATCACTCTCAATATGTTGATGAAAAGCTCTTGTTGGGGGGTGCCTCAACAATAATAGCTAGAAAGTTAAAAAAAATAATTGATTCCTTTCTTGAAGCCTCTAAAGGAAAACAAACTCAAGAAAATATCATATTTATACATGGAATGTATAATTAAAGAAGCAAGGAAAAATTGGAATGATCTTAAGATCTGAGAGCGTTGAATCATGGAAGGAATTCGAACATCTAGGAATTCCAAGGTGCCTAAAATTGCATTCATCTCAAGCATGGGAATGGGTCCTCGAAAATTGAAATGAAAATTTTCGTCTAATGAGATCAATCACTCAACCTTATTGGGTGTGTTGTTCTTATCAAGGAAATTATCGCTGCTTTTCCTTTATACCAATTCTCAGCTCTCCTTGCTCCATAGATATTTTTTTGGCTTCAGCTGTAAAAAATCCACATAGAGTCAACTGATCTTCTAATATGCTAAAAAAATACTTGAAACTATTCCAAAAATTGTGGTATCCAATTGCGATCGGAAAATCACATGAAAAAGAAAAAGAATGAGTTTCAATAGAAAAACACGAATATATATCTGGGGAAAGCCTCAGCTAAAAACTCTGTTATCTATATATTGCATTAAGTTAAGGTTATGAAACAATACAATGCTTCTCTCAAAATTCAAAGTTCTCTGCACTATCTCTGACTCGCTCACTCTGATCTGAGTAGGTTTGGTCCAATAATTAATTAATTACTTGCCCCTATATGAACAATATTACTCATTCATTCATGAGGTAAATGGGCCCCTATTAATTTGGAAATTCCAACTAATTTATTGTGCAATACATCAAAGGCATTGTGATGACATCATGCATGACTTGTAAATTTTTCTAGTTATACAACTGATAGTCTATTTCCCTTTAAATCCAATCTCAACTGGGCCTTCCTCATAACTCACATGAAACAACTATTTAGAGTGAATTATCAGGTATCTGATTGATCACTACATGTAAATTAAATAAAATTTAATTCATTGGACCTCTCACTAGCTCATCTATCAGTTAGAACTAGTTAAACTGATTTTAACTGAAATAATTAAGTTAACTAATTACAACTCAAAATAAACTCAACGAGGGCTCCTAAAAAGTAAGAGACACTCTACATGCATGTAGTTTGACCCTCAACTCGAATTAACTGAACTAAATAATTCTTCTTGACTTAGTTAACTCGTACAATTTGTCATGTGATGTGGAATTGCAATTTACTTTTGTAGTATGCCTAGGGGGATAATATAGTGTACAGAGGGAGGTAACCAAGGGAATAATATGATGTAATAATATAAGAATGATAAATAAATTGGCCGTAGTTAATAAATAAAGTGGTTAACCCATATTATGTAAGGGACCACATGTAGCTAGGGAATAAAGTGATAAACCCATTGTATTGGATGTATCGTATTGAGAGACCTATTATGTAGTCACCTCATCTATCAAACAAAAGGAGCGGCCAAGGGTAAAAACTGAGAAGCTAAAAACGATGGTAGATTGAAAAAATGGTGAAGGTCTTGGAGAGAAGGTCCCTAAAGGACATGCGCGATGACTTAATATATCGAGGCTACTGCAAGAGAAAGAAGCAATGCTCATGGCTCCGCAGTGGAACCATGAGCCACAGAGCTCGTGGGAAAGGAATTTCGTCGGCATTAGAAGAGCCTTGCGATGTCAAAAGTCAGGCCCCCGGAGAAGGTGACATCACCTTTAAATGGGCCAATCACAAGGGCTCCGTGGGGTTAGAAAATGGGCTCGAAAAATCCTATGCGCCCCGCCGAAGTTCAAGAGGGGAAAACCTATGATGAAAGTTGGCACAGGTAAATAAAGTGGTAAGGCAAGTCTAGGATGGCAGTACGAAGGCAAATTACTGCTTAGTTTGGCACATGGCTTCCACCAACCCGGCTGATGCCAGCCAATCACCCGGTGCCACATGTCCCATTGTCGGCATCCTTGTGACGCCAGCCCTACAACTGTCATCCTGTCTCGTACTCCGTAAAACCCGATCTAATATAAGCTTGTTTTAACCTCGACTATGTAAATTATTGGTTATTAACCGGCTTTTCATGCAGAACATGTTAAAATTCAAGTGCAAGGTCGTTTTCAAACCCGCGTCGCTTTCCCCTTGGCTACCTCACTACTCTCAGGTATTTAGTTGTTTTTTTGTCTCACTATTTCCCTTCTATTTTTATTTTCAAATGATCATGAGGAAAACGAAAACCAAGAAGTCTGCGCATGAAACCCCACAAGCCCGTGAGGTCAGAACTGCTCCTGGACCTGAGCCCCTCTTTGATGCCCACGCACAGATTTATGACCCAGTCTACCCGTTTAGTTTAGCCTGCAACAAAGCTGAGCTTTTCTACTATCATCGAAAAGGTGAGGACATGTTTAGGGTGGTCAAGTCGGGTTTGTATTACCAAATCGCTCCAACCACGTACCATGTTCCTGAGTTCATTAGCTAGCTTGGGGAGGGCTATGACGAACACAGAGACATTTTTCTTTCTACCCAGGGAAATAAGATTTTTTTCATTATGCCCCAACTCATAAGGAAAGTCATTCGCTACCCTCCTAGCCAGGATTATGTTTAATTCTCTGAGGCCTCCCTCTCCTGTCTTTTTTCAAAGTTACCCCGGGAAAAACAAAGCGGTTTCCTCAACCTCCTCTCAGATTCCCACCTGTCATATTTCCCGCTCACGGACTCTATTCCCTTTTCGACATTCCAAACCAATCTATAACCCATCCTAGCACTCATCTTGGGGTTGTTAGGGTCTGAGGAGGTTGATCAGGTGAGTAAAGAGGGCATAGATTTTCTATGGCTCATGATGCAGGAAAAAATCATTTTGGATATCTCCTCTTTCTTAGCTTCGGATATCGAGGCTCAGTTTCAAGAAATTTCCTCGGCTGGTTCTTTCGAGTATTGTTCCCTTGTGTTTTACCTGTTCCTATTTGAGCACAAGGATAGATTCAAAAGTCTAGGCCTGAGTAGATTCTCGAGGATAAATTCCCTACTTAGAACCGTTTTCGAGTGGACTACGACAGTTCGCCAGCAGCCAGAGGGGAAGGGGTATGCAAAATTTATTATATAGTTCACGTCCACAGCTTATGCCATTATACATGATAGCCCTCTGCCTAGAATCTTTCCTGAGCAGAAGGACTAGATACAGTTTAATGAGGAGTATTGCATAGGGGACTGGTATTTGTTTGATGACCATACCGAGATCAGAGTCTACGGTGCAGAGGTACCTCCCTACCACCTGCCGGTGTTTCCAGCTATGTGAGTCTTTGCCCTCGAATTCATCTGACTGACCTTGAAGGCCGACTAGGTCCACTTCATAACTGCAAAGAAAAGATACATCCTCAAACTACCAACTTTGATTGGCCCCTTCACCATAAATTCGAGGCATGCCCTCTCAACCGTGGAAAAAATGCTACAAGAGATGAACGTCCCCCAGGGAGACGTCTAGCACTATGACCCTAAGGGATTCCTCACCAGTAGGAAGAAGAAAATAAAATCAACATATTATACACGTGAGCCTAGGCCCCTCATTGAATGGAAAGCTAACCTTGACGCGTGGCCTTTGGATGCATGGATGGAGGTCGAGTCCTCAGCTACCGAAGGGAAAGGAGATAATGTGTCAGTTGGGGCAGAAGAACAGGGACAGGAAGACCCCTCAAGAAGCCAGGAGGTCATGGACACTGATGAAGAAGCTCACCCTAATAAAAAATAGAGGACTCAAGGGCCAGATGACATAGAGGTCGAGCTATCTGATGATGAGATTCCTGAGTTAAAGGGTCCTCAAAAGGATAAGCTAGGTTTTCATGTTTCTTTTGACAATGCCTCCTCGTCAGCCCCCTCAGAACTTTCAGAGGCAGTCGCGGTGGACAAGAAGGAGGCAAGATGTTGGGTATGTGTTATATTCTTTCCATGACTAGTCACGTGCATCATGGGGTCACAGGGGAGGCGGTAGCCCCCCCTGTCGGGGTCTGGGGTAGTGCCCCGGTGAAATTTTTTTGGTCTTTAATTTCCGGTGGGCTATTTGAACCCATGGTTTTTTGCATGGTTTTGCACATGGTTTTGGGGTACGATGGTTTTCAGCCCCTGGTATTTTTGTAGATCCGATCAAGGGAACTACGGTTATGTTCTAATCGAGGGTTAATGGATTAAGGTTTTATGTATGCTTCGGCATGTATATATATGTGTTGTAACACTAAAAGGAATATAATGAAATATCAAGTTGGTCGTCCCAATTTGGGATCCAGGGAAAAATATCTGTGTTTATATTTTTTATGTTTTATGCTCTCGCTATTGTTTATTTTTTGTTATAATATTCATGTGCAGATAATTTCTATTTAGGGTTAAAACCTACACAAGAGAGGAGATCAATACCAGAAATAGACTCGCCAGGGAAAAACCGAGGGCCTAACTGGCAGAGTGCATAGTTAAGTACCATTCTAGGCTTCCTTTAGTGTTAGATATGGATAAGGAACAACTTATATTAGCCATCCAGCATGCAAAGTTGCAACCCTCTAGTTCTGGAGCCCAATATAGAGCTTTGGAAATAATCTTTAACCTAAGCAACATTCCTCTACTAGGCAAGCTAGATTTACACCAATGTATCAAGGATATGCTACGCACTGAGGTGGTGAAACATGCAGTGGCCTTAAAGAAGCTCGAAAATAGGTTCAAGCTAGTAATAGAGCACCAAAAAAGAAAGAAGACTAGCGCCAGAGCCATCTCGTCCCAGCTGGAGAACCTCAAGAGATCGATAAGAAGAAAGGGGCCTGATAATAATGTAGCACTACAAAACCTTCTTACCAAGGTAGAAGTGGAAAACCAGGAGCTGAAACGAAAGCTAAACATGTCTCATGAGGAACATGTGCAAATGGAGGAGCTTGTCCAGGATGTGAAGGAGAAAACGGCTCTCGTTGACTCACTTGCCAAGCAATAGGAAGAGAATGCCCAGAAGGACACTAAGATTGCCAGACTTAAATAGAGGCTCTCAAAATGGCAAGTCAAATGGGACTAACATACATGCGTGGTCCATGTATCAGGTGATCCCGAGACGGCTCCTGAACAATGTACTAAGGCCCTGTCCGACTTAAGGGTGTCAGAGGATGAGGCTCGCACAGTCCACCGGCTCCTACAAGAGTCTGAGGCCGCTCTAGCAGCAATCCAGAAGGTGATGGCATCCCTACAAAAAGAGGTGGAAAAACCTTCACAAAGAAGCCTAGGAGAAGGATAAGTCCATCAAAAACATAAAGGGGCAGATCAAGGGTAATATGTTAATCGTGGAAGCAAGGTGACTTGTTTGGGCAGAGATCATAGTAGAGGTTAAGTTGCGTTGGTACCTTCTTGCATTGATAAATGACAAGAAGATCGTAATTCATGAGTTTAGAACTCAATTGCAGGCAGGACGTAGAGAAGGGGAAGAAATGGAAACCATAGGGAAAAAGTATATCCGATACCTCAATGAACTCTCCCCTGAAGAATTACGTTTACAGGGAATATTTGATTGTTTTAGGACAATTATGGAGGTTGGGAGAGTAATTGAAAGAGAAACTACATGTGCAAGTATGCTGGGTTGTTTTGCACTCATATCAAAGGGAGTGGAGAAGTTAGACAAAGAGTGGGGCAAGCTGGTATAAGTTGGCCTCCATAGTCAGGCGCACTATATGAGCTAACGACCTATGATCAGAAGATGTTAGAAATCATGTGTAATACAAATATATCATGAAAGTGCAGAAGTGTCCTCAGACACACAACTTTATTGATCAAGAAAAATGATTACATAGAAAATTACAGGAGTTTACACACGTAAACTCACACTCTCACATTCTCTCATTACACATTACAATGAAAATAGGAAACTAACCTATTTATAAGCTCTATGCTCTAACTTAATCTAGTTATGGATCACTTAGAAAATAAACAAGTGTCCATTTACAATAAATGAGCTTCTAACCAAAATACTAACTTTACTCCTAACTTAGAGCCTAGGAAACGACTCTTTTCTAGAGTCATAATTTTTTATAACAAATTTCTATTTCTAAATATCTCAAAGATTTATTAAATATTCTAGAATAATAATTATTAATTTAATATCTTAAATTAATAATTATTTTATTCAAACACTATAACCTATGATAAAATTTATTTTTGGATCATCTAACATTCCCCCCTATGATCCAAAGATACATTACAACAGATACCAAGTTCATCCCTGAACTTAGTAAATTTTATTCTACCAAGAGGTTTTGTGAAAATGTTAGAGGTCTGATCTTCTGAAGGGAAAAACACTAGCTTGATGATGTCCTTTGCAATGAGAGATCTGATATGATGATACTTGGTGTCCACATGCTTTGTCTTTGAATGGAAAACTGGATTCTTGGCAAGCATTATTGCTGATTGATTGTCGATGAATAATGAAGTAGCTTCTGTTGGAGGAATCCCCAAGTCCTGTAAAACTCGACGTAACCAAACAATCTCACATGCTTCTTCCCATGCTGAAATGTACTCTGCTTCTACTGAAGAAGTGGCCACTGTAGTTTGCTTCTTGCCACTCCAGGAAACTGCAGCAGACCCCATGTTCATTAAGCAACCTGAGGTTGATGCCTTGTCATCAATACTGCCAGCAAAGTCGACATCTGAAAATCCACCAAGTACAAAATTTTTAGTCTTTTTGTAAAGAAGACCAAAATATTTTGCTCCTTGGATATATCGAAGAACTCTTTTGGATGCATTCCAGTGGCTGTCTAATGGTTCCTACATAAAACGTGAGAGAATACTAACTACATAAGATAGATCAGGATGAGTGGTTGTCAAATAAATCAAGCTGCCAATCAACTGTCTGTAAGTCGTGCTGTCCACCTTTTCCCCCCCTTCAAATTTTGAAAGTTTTAAGTTTTGTTCCATAGGGGTAAGGACAGGCTTACAATCCTGCTTTCCAAATCGTTGAAGAATTTCTGCTGCATATTTACTCTGGGAAATGAAGATCTGATGTGGACGTTGGAATACTTCAACCCCAAGATAGTAGTGAAGTAGTCCCAAATCTGTCATCTTAAAACCTGCATGTAACTCCTTTTTCACCTGTTCAATGTGATCATCATTAGTTCCTGTGATGATCAAATCATCGACATACATAATGAGAATGACCAGATATTTTCCCTGTTAGTGCACATACAAAGTATCATCAGATTCACTACGATGAAAACCAAATTTGCGAAGGTATTCATCCATTTTGGCATACCAAGCGCGGGAAGCTTATTTTAATCCATATAAAGCCTTGATTAATTTGCAGACTTTATGTTCTTTCCCTTCAACTTCAAACCCTGGTGGTTGTGTCATGTATACATCTTCCTGTAAGTCCTCGTTGAGAAAAACGCTTTTGACATCCATTTTATGAACTTTCCACCCTTTTTGAGCTGCTAAGGCAAGTGTAAGGCAGATGGTGTTCCATTTAGCTGTGGGAGAAAAGGTCTCCTCATAATCGATCCCTTCCTGTTGCGCAAAACCTTTAGAAACAAGGTGTGATTTATACTTGTCAATATCACCATTTTGCTTGTACTTAATTCGATAAACCCATTTGCATCCAATAGGTTTAACATGCTGAGGACAATCAACAAGTTGCCAAGTGTTGTTGTCTTGAACTGATTGATATTCATCAACCATTGCTTGTTTCCATGCTTTATGTTTTACTGCCTCCTGAAAAGAAGAAGGTTCAGTAAAATCATTTGCTATCAAAGAAAAATTGCCTTCATTTCGTTTTGATGCCCTTGTTCCTATTTTGTTTTTTTCATTAGGCCTTACATATTTCAACAGTTGAACTGCCCATTTTGGAAGTTGTTGCTCACTTGTTTGAGGTGCTGAGAAGTCCCCATCATTGTAAAGGGGATTAATGTAAACTGATGTTCGTCGTTCAAGTGGTGAATCTGGAGAATCACTGTCAGAAGAACTGTTGCTGCTTGGAGATGCTGATGAACTACTAGAAGACCCAGATGGTTTTGGTGAAGTAGATGGACTGGATGACTCATCTTCAGAGGAAGGAAAATCAAGTTCATACCAATTTGGTGAAGTTGGTTGACTTTGCATATTTCCTTTCCTTTTACTGCCCTTAGTTTCTAACTTGTGAAGAAGACTTTCGATTTCTTTAGCACTCTTACTCTCTGTTTCATCAAAAATGACATCCCTGCTCACAATAAATTTTCCAATTGTCAAAAGATGATATCCTTTATTTTCATCTGAATAGCCAATCATGGTACATTTCAAACTTCTTGAATCAAGCTTAGTTCGCTTTTCTTTGGGAACTAAGGCATAACAGATGGATCTAAAAACTCTAAGATGTTTAACTTTAGGCTTGAAACCAAACCAAGCTTCATAAGGGGTGATTCCTTCTAATGAAGCAGTTGGAGATCTGTTTCTTAGTATGGATTGCTTCTTCCCAATATGTTGGACTTAACCCTTTGAAAGTTAACATGGATCTCGCCATGCCTAACAATGTGAGATTCATCCTTTCTACGACTCCATTTTGCTGTGGAGTGTAAACATTTGTAACATGCCTTCTGATGCCATTTTCACTGAAATAAGTTTTGAATTCATTTGAATTGAATTCTCCCCCATTATCTGTCTTGAGAGTACCTATCTTTTCTTTGACCTCATTTTCAACAAGTTGTCGAAAACTTTTAAATTTCTCAAATGTTTCTGACATGTTTTTCAAGAAGTAAACCCAAGTCATTCTACTGAAATCATCAATAAAGAGCAAGAAATATTTACAACCACCTAATGAATTTTTTAGTGGACCACACACATCACTGTGAACTAGTTGCAGTAGCTTGTTTGCACGCCATGTACTTGTTGGAAAACTTTCTCGACTCTGTTTGCCATAAATGCAGGCTTCACATTTTGCATTTTCCTTATTGAAAGTTGGAAGTCCTTTAACCATCCCTTATTTCTGCAATTGAGAAATACTATCAAAATTCAAATCTCCATATCTTACATGCAATAATCTTATAGGTGAAATTCCTATATAACTGCCCCTGCAAAATCAGAATGCCCTGGAATAACTGTTCCTTTCATCCTTAACAGTTTTCCGTCTTCATATCCTGCTATTACTGTTTGGAAGTTCTGTTTGACTGAATTAATCTTAACTAAGCCATCTTCCATAATTATTTGGTGTCCAGCTTGTCGAATCATGACCAAGGACAACAAATTTTTCTTAAAGGTGGGTACATAACACACATTGGAAATCAATTTTTCTCCAATTTCAGGGAGAAAAACTTTGACTGCACCTTTTCCATAAGGCGTATTTTTTGTATCATCTGCTAGAAATATGGAATTAAGCTGGCACTCTTGAAAATTCCAAAATAAATATCGTCTATAGGCCATGTGCTGAGTTTCTCCTGAATCCAAAATCCAAGCATCTTCATAATCACTCTTAATACAGGAGGAAAGTTGGATTACTGGTGAAGAAGTGAAGACATATTCTGAGTCATTATCATCTTGATCTTGATCATTTGAAAATTGCGCTGAAGGCTGTTGAAACTTAGAAATTTTATTGATAGATGTGCGACAATCTGAAGCATAGTGACCAATTCTGTTACATCGCCTGCAAACAATTTGACTCAAATCGGTGCCTCTTCCTTGAGACTGTCCTCTGCCTTGAGACTTTCCTCGAACTCTGCTTTGTCCTCTGTTTCTATATTGTCCTCTCCCTAGATTCTGTCCTGTGCCTTGCTGATATCCTCCGTTCTGATTGTTGCCTCTGCCTTGAGAATTGTTTCTGCCTGAATTGGAGCCTCTGTTGGAGTTGTTTCCTCTGTGTTGACTGTGACCATGACCTTGCGCTACTTGATTTTGATTAAAATTACCTTTTCCTTTGTTTTTGGAATTGTCAGCTGGGGAGTTGCTAGTACTGGCTTCTGTGAGAAAAACATCTTCACCAACTTTCTTTTTCTTCCCAAAATTTTTATCATGTTGAGTCAACATTTCGCAGAGCTCATCAAACTTTAGCTTTTCTAACTTTCCAGTGAGCTGTAGAGTTTCTAAAAAATGTGTGTAGGAAGAAGGAAGCCCAGCAATTGAAATTGTGACCATAAAACTATCATCAACTGCTTGAAAACCAGCATTAACAATTTCCTGCTTAATATTCTTAAGTCTGGAGATGTATTCAAGAATATCTCCTTCTTCAGTCAATTTTTGATGCAACAATTTTAATTGTAGGTCAACTCTTTTTGATTGAGGTTGAGTATCAAACAACTCTTTAAAAGTTCTCAAAGCAGACCAAGCATCTTTAGCATTTTCGATATGGACATACATTTCATCATTGACAGAGGATTTAATGAGAGCTAATGCTTTGGCATTTTTAACTTCCCATTTTACTAGTGCAACTGCATCTGTAGGTTTATTTGGCTTTACATCTCCGTCAAAAATATCATGCCATAGTTCATTATAAACAAGAGTGCTTTCGATGAGGCGTTGCCATGTTTTGTAATATTTTGAGCCTTCAAGTTTGTCGGAATCAAAGAAAAATTAATCAACTTAGACATTGTAGTGTTAAGACTTCACACCACGAATCAAGCTCCAAAAAATATCAAGATGCGCAACACAACAGCAACACACGATGCAAAAAAAATGAACTATCGGGGCTTGGACTTGACCCTCAAATAGTCGTCGAAACAGGAGAAAATTGACTGAGCTTTGCACTTGGCTCTAGTCAATTTCTCAAATATTTACAAGGCAAATTTAAAAATTTGACTTTTACAATAGTGTTCTTGCACAAGATGGTAAAAAAAATTACCCCCCCTCAAAGTAAAATTACTTTGAGTCACACTATCACTCCATAAACAAATTACAAAGCACAAATCTTCTTATTGCTCCAAAAAATTACAATACCCTTATTACTCCAATTACAAAAAAAAAATTGTAATGTTCTTCAAGTAAATTGCAATGTTCTGTCCCAAGATGCGGTGATTCAATGTCAATACCAAGATATAAAAAAACACAAATTTAATGCAATCAAATGCTGGCTGGTTGTGCTGGCATATAAAAAACACAAATCGAACGTTGGTCAACTGTTTTCAACGCTTCTTTAATTCATTAAAAGGCTGGCCACCAACAAAATGGAACTGAGGTGGAAGCATAACTGAATCGCTTCCTTCCTTTCAATGACAGGAATTCATCTCATATTAAACGCACATGATCGAACACTCTGCAGACTACTCAATTTTCAATACTTCAATAACTGATACAAAAAATAATCTCTTCTTCAGATTAACGCTGGCTTCAAAAACACGGCTTCAATTGAACGCACAACACATCAATTCATTGAGGAAATCAAGAACGCACATTGAACGCACAACAGATTTAATATGAACGCAGAAGTGATGTCACAAATCGATGCCAATTAAACGTTGTTCTCAATGATTCGCAGAATCGATTTGTAGAAGCGATTTTTAAACGCTGGATTAACGCTGGATGTAGAATCAATGCCACATAAACTCTGTTTAGAATCGATGTTTCATTAAACACTATGCAGAATTTATGTTTCATGAATCGATTGTTTCAGAATTGATTGAAAGTGAAAATGGCATTTGGAGGGGCGGACATGAGATAGGTGATATAGGATTGACAGCACTCTCACTTTTCTTTGGGTAATGGAGGATTGACAGCGCTTGTTTTTTTTTTTTTTATTACAACAAAATTCACACAAATTCACACAAATATGCAAATTCACTGCGCTTGTCCTTTTTTTTATTACAACAACACTTTGAAACATAAAATTCACACAAATTTGCATTTTCTCCTTTAAAAAATGATTTTAGAATTTGCAGATCTAAAATCAATAAAAAAAATTTGCAAATTTCATACCAATCTTTTGTTGATCACTTCAACGGAGTTGAGTTTTCCACGACCTGGTAGAGTTGGAATCTCCTCCTCAATGCATTATCGTGGCTCCGATACCACATGAAAGTGTAGAAGTGTCCTTAGACACACAACTTTATTGATCAAGCAAAAAGATTACATAGAAAATTACAGGAGTTTACACACGTAAAATCACACTCTCACATTCTCTCATTACACATTACAATGAAAATAGGAAACTAACCTATTTATAAGCTCTATGCTCTAACTTAATCTAGTTATGGATCACTTGGAAAATAAATAAGTGTCCATTTACAATAAATGAGCTTCTAACCAAACTACTAACTTTACTCCTAACTTAGAGCCTAGGAAACGACTCTTTTCTAGAGTCCTAATTTTTAATAACAAATTTCTATTTCTAAATATCTCAAAGATTTATTAAATATTCTAGAATAATAATTATTAATTTAATATCTTAAATTAATAATTATTTTATTCAAACACTATAACCTATGATAAAATTTATTTTTGTATCATCTAACATATCATTGGAGAAAACAACATGGCTAAAGGCAGAGACCATAGTAGCTCCACTACGCAAAGAATTCTTCCTTCTATGTCAGGTGAAGAAATTCCTTGCCATCTGCGTGGATTATATGGAGCTGACTAACATGCAGACTTTGTTTGAGGCCTATAACATGATACCATCAACTGGGGAAACTTTGTGGAAAAATTTTTGTGAGTATGTGAATCCGCCAGTCTCTTCTACTTCACAGCAGCTGCCACTTCCTCCACTTCCTCCAGTTGGATCGTATTCATCTTCAGCTCGGCCATGTCGTCCAGAAAGCTCGGGCACTCATTAGCGTAATAAAAAATTATGAATATCTTGATTTGGCCCACGTGGCCTGTTTTAAACTTTTGATTTTCAAAATTCCTTGTAACGTAAAAATGGGTGAAATCTCGATTTCACCCTATGCACTCTTTATGTTTTCTATTTTCTGTTATTTTCTTGTTATAGTCTAGGTTGGATCATGCTGTTTAGGATGAGATTTCGCTATGCCTCATCATTTTTTATTAGGACTGAAAACTGTCGTATCGCCAGAGAATATTTTGTCCCAAAATATCTAGTCTGAATATTCAAGTAAAACATTATAAAAGATCAGACCACAGACTTATAAAACGTACTGAATTTTCTTCCAGAATAAGTATGTAGTTTTCGTATCATGTTTTTTAGTTTTCGGGTTCTGCTCTCAATGTATATTTGAAGAGCCATTTTGAATAATTATATAATGTCTGTTTATTGCGGTGATGGATTCCTAATGAAATGGATGAACAGTATGTATCTCTTCAATGTGTTATATGTTTGCTTAGTTTAATGATCATTTCACTCTGATTTTCTTTTTGGTTATCATCGTTTTCAGAATATGGGTGTTCTATGGGTTATTTATGAATTTATCTTCCAATGGTACTCATATCATAATTTACAGTAGCACCTTAAATATAGCTCGAGGCACGATCTCGTTTTCAAGTCCTCTTTTCATATTGTTTTCCTCTAAGTTCTTATAAAGGGTGGATTATTATACCATTTAATCCCACCTCAATTTGATTTTCCTACTCATTCTACCTATTTTTTCATCCTGATTAATTTTTATTATTGTTTATCAGTTTCACATTCGACCCTGTTTGCAATAGTTCTATTTCATGACTACTTCAGGCCCATTCTGAGAAAGCCCTTATCTCTACAATCAAAGTTATCAGCTACTACTCTTCCCTCTTTGAGATCCATGACCACCTTTCAAAATATCTCAATTCCTTTGTTATCAAGAGGTTCCCTTTTATAAGCATCCATAATAACCTAAAAAACCTCTTGTCCTAAGATGTCCTAGGCACTGGTCTTCAGAAACTTGAGGTTGTCTCTTAGAGTGACAACAAGACCCATGGTATTTCATGTATGAAACATATATAGAGGCTAGAGACTCTCCATTGAGATATGTCAAGGATTATTGTATTGGCAAGCATATGGATTGTGGAGTGATCTCCTTCCTTAAGGGGTGAATGTATGGTGTTACCCTACATCAAGGCTTTTGATATTAATGAAGATATGAAGTTTAATATTCTATGGTGTTATTTCTTGGACATATTTTTCATTCTATTATATTTTCATGTTAGATCCACATCAAATGGAATCATAACACTTTATTGGGTAGAGTTGGGGAGATTTGTTTTTTCATTTTTCACAGGAATTTTGTGGGCAGTGAGTTTGCAGAGTAGATATGAAACTTTTGGTGCACAATTTTCAGAAATAAATAGCAGATCTAGATTCCTTGCGCAAAAATACCCAATTTCAAAAAACAAATCAGTCGAATCAGAGTTTGTATGAGGGAGATATCGTTGATTTAAATTCAGTTGTGTTGCAGAAATTTTCTAATGGTAATTCGTGGATAGCAGCTCTCCTCACATTTTTTGTAGTTTTTGGTGTTGAATTTCAAACAAGTAATTATAGATCTAAAATGTGTTTCAGAAATTTTGTGATGGTGGGACAATTCCAGCGCAAATATGAGTTTCCAAAGTACCTAGATTGGTATTTTAGTCACCTGTATAGATGTAGAATGACTATTCCATTTCCGAAAACAAGATATAATTAGGGTTCTGAGCTATATTGGCCGAGTTATGCCCATTTTAATTTTTTTCCAAAGAAAGTGATTTTCTTCAAAACCCTTACTCTTTTTTAGGGGTTCTCGCAAGATGAAGTTTACAGGAAAAGATGATGGCCCTACTATTGAATAATTTTTATAATATCGCAAGGCTCAATCCCCATATTTTTGGACATGCTACATAGGGCTTCATATGAAATATGAGGAAAATAAATGGTGGACCTCACTTGACAACTTAGTGAGAAAACTTCCTGAGAAAAACCTTGAAAAAGTCCTTTTGGACAAGTGGCTCAAGCTGGAAAGAAGGACAGTAAGATCCATAAAGACTTATTTTCTACTAATCTTTCCATATTACAGGTTCATGGAAGTATTCATAAAGAGAAGATCATTGTGTCTATCATTCCTAGTTGCAAGAATAATTGTATCAATGTTAATTTGGCTAAAAAATTGCATGTTCCAACAAAACATATTGAAAATGCACAAGTTCATAATGAAGATTGTAAAATTTATAAAGATTTGAATATTTATATGGATAAGTATGTGTCACATTCTGATTTTTATGCTTCAAATATGGCTGTTGTGGGTGTTGTTTTGGGACACCCTTGGATGGAATCCGTTGGTACTGTCAATTTTAATGTGAAAAAGAAATTCAGGAAGCTCTGGTATAAAAAGAAGAAAATTACATTTCAGTATATTTGCATTATGAACCATGCAGAGACTAGGGAGGAAGAAGCACAAATCTGTAACGACACAGACACATCAGATGATGATCTTTTGATGGTAGACAACCAAACACAAACATCAAAGAAGGTACCAACAAAAGCACCAGACACCACTCCATCACCAATAGTGGAGGAATTAGTGAAAGATATTGCATTAGTTAAAGCTTCAACATATCACCACTAGCATCACCCAGCAAGACATCAACCAACAAGGTGGTGACTAATTAGAAACAAGGAAAATAACCCATGGAAGACACATAGAGAGGTGCGACGATCCACCCACAGCACATCAACACAGAGGAACCACCAAAACCCACTTCCATCTCAAGTGAGTGAGATCGAGTGTTCACCTTTCTATGGGATGGCTAGATGCACATGAATGGTACCAGTGGAATACTCTTTTGAGTAGATCTTATTATTTGTGTTCTTCTCATGTTTCGGGGCTGAAACATGTTTAAGGGGGGTGTAATGTAGTATATCTAAGGGGGATAATATAGGGTACAAAGGGCGGTACCCAAGGGAATAATATGATGTAATAATATATGAATGATAAATAAATGGGCCATAGTTAATAAATAAAGTGCTTAAACCACATTATGTAAGGGACCACATGTAGCTAGGGAATACAGTGATAAGTCCATTGTATTGGATGTATGCTATTGAGAGACCCATGGTAACTACCCATGATATTGCATGTATGAAACATATATAGAGGCTAGAGACTCCCGATTGAGAGATGTCAAGGATTATTGTATTGGGAATCATATGGCTTGTGGAGTGATCTCCTTCTTTGAGTGAATGTATGGTGTTGCCCTACCTCAAGGGTTTTGATATTAATGAAGATATGAAGTTTTATCTTCTATGGTGTTATTTCTTGGGCATATTTTGCATTCTATTATATTTGCATGTCAGATCCACATCAACTTCTAATTTAATTAAGGGAAAATTAAATTAAAAGACACTCAACATGCCTCTAGTTTGACCCTCAAATCAGATTTATTGAATTAAATAAGTCTTCTAGAGTCAATTAACTAGTACGAGCTATCATGTGATGTTGAATTACAATTTAATTCTAATTTAGGTAAGGGAAAATAAAATTAGAAGCCTCTTTTGATGCCATTTTCAATATTTCTTGTTTCCAATTTCAACATTAGCAAAAGAAACCCACAAATTCCTATTGTAAGGTGGTAAGTGAAGCTCCAAAAAAAATCCATTTACTTCAATGGGTTGTGGTGAATATCCCTAAAAGTCATGGGAGTTTGGGAATATGAGATCCATTGTTAATTAATAAGGGAATTGGACAAAAACGAATTCGGATATTTGTCACCAAAGAAAAAGACTAGTGGAAAGGACTCTTAAGGAAAAATGTATTCAAGGAGAAAGAGCTTGATGCATGAAATTTGTCTAGATAATGAAAGGATGTTCCTCGATCTAGAAATTATTTGTTTTGACATCCCCCCTCATCTGCTTAGGGTTGTATTGGAAGCTAATAAATGGTAAGATATTAATCCATGGACTGATAATATTAATATTATGGACCAACAACCACTTAAGCGATTTTGTGAATTCCTTCCCCTGCAAGAATATTTTTGAGCTCAAAGGAATTTTAAATTGGATGAAATATCCAATTGGGACAAATATGGAAATTAGACAAATTGGAACTTAAGGAATGTTCCACAAAATATTTGATGCTTGGAGGCCAAGCTCTGTGTTGTGAAACCAGCTCCAAAAATAGAAGAAAAGAGATATCAATGCCTTAGAAATAAGCCACTTCGAGGGGGAAAACTCCAATATATTACATGAACGAACAATTCTTGGATGATTCAAATTAAAAAACCTCCTTTCTATATATAGGAGTCCATGGGGCCATAATGTAATACTAGCCGACCGAACAATAATAATTTAAGGGCACAATAATAGCAATATGGGGGTTACAGGGGTATAATAATAAAAATAAGGGGGTTATGTTAACAACAATAAGGGAATATACTAGTAATATAGGGACCTAACATGTCCCTCTCCTTCAAAAAAGTGTTGTCCTCAACACTTCAGTAACTTTGGGTGCTTCTGTATAAAATTCTCATCCTCCCATGTAGAATCTTCAGTGGGTAAGTTCTTCCACTTGATGAGATACTCTGAAATTGATCGATTACGTAGCTGTCGAGTTCTTGTTTCCGTGGCAGCTTCAGGTTCCAATATGATTTTTCCTTCCTCATCAAGTTCGAGCAATATTGTTTGAACTGGAATATTTTCACCTATAACCTTATTTAAGCAGGAAACATGGAAAATTGGATGCACTCGTGAAGAAGCAGGAAGCTCCAATTTGTATGTCATATTACTAATATTTTGCAACACCTTGTAAGGGCCATAGCACTTTGGCGATAATTTATTATCCTTCTTAGCTTGATTGAGGGACATTTGTTTGTATGGTTGTAGCCGCAAAAATACCCAATCTCCTACATCAAAACTTCTCTCGCTGCGATGTTGATCTACCTGTTGTTTCATTCGATTTTGTGCCAAATTCAAGTTATCCTTTAAGAGTTGGAGAACTTCTTATTGATGCTTGATGTGATCTTCCACTGCTTGAACCTTCGAATTTTCTCTTAAAGATGATGTGATGGACGGTGGATGATATCCATAAAGTGCCACAAATGGGGCCGTTTTTTCTATAGTATGGAATGAAGTGTTATACCACCATTCAACGAGAGGTAACCACTTGACCCATTGTGTTTGTTTATTAGATACAAAACAATGAATATATCCTTCCAAACATTTATTTAATATCTCAGTCTGACCATCGGATTGAGGATGATAAGATGAGCTATGAGCTAATTGAGTACCCAAACAAGAAAATAACTCCGTCCAAAATTTTCCAGTAAAAATTGGATCTCTGTCACTCACAATAACCTTTGGGTTTCCATGTAGCTTTCGAATTGTTTCCATAAATGTAGTAGCAACTGTACTAGCTTTAAATGGATGAGATAATGCACAAAAGTGTGCATACTTGGTAAGTCTAACAACTATCACCATGATGACACTCTTTCATTTGGACTTAGGTAAACGTGTGATAAAATCCATTGAAATGTCCTCCCAACGTTGGCTTGGAATGGATAAAGGTTGTAGAAGAACTGAGGTCTTAATTGTCAAAAATTTATTCTGCTGGCAAACCAAACATTTCGCCACAAAATTTTGAATATGAGATTTAAGGCCATCCCAAAAAAATTATTTCTTCACCCTGTGCTAAGTTTTTAAAAATCTTAAGTGTCCTCCTAAAGGAGAAGTGTGCAATTCCAAAAGAATCTTTTATTTTAGTTGGGAGTTCTTATAAAGATATAAGCGATCTTTGTACCATAAGGAATTATTTTTCCAACTAAATGTATCAGATGTACTAGGATCTTGCTGCAAATTTTGAATGAGTGTCCAAACTTCTTCGTCCTTCTTCCATTCATCCCTTGCTTTAGTTATCCAATCTGGTTGGATAATAGAAATGGCACAAAGCAATGGTTCCACCTCTTCATTCTTTCTTGAGATTGCATATGCAACAACATTTAGCTTCCCTTTTTTGTATATTATTTCAAAGTCATAACCCAACATCTTTGTGACCCATTTTTGCTGCTCTTCTGAAGATAGTATTTGTTCTAAAAAGTTCTTAAGACTATCATGATCATTTTTACCTTGAAGTGTCTTCCTATTAAGTAAGGTCATCATTTCTTTAGTGCATGCAATATTGCTAACATTTCCTTCTCATAAATTTCTTTCTCTAAATACTTTCCTTTGATTGGACGACTTTCAAAAGCAATGGGTCTTACTTCTTGCATTAAAACAACACCAATTCCATTTCATGAGGCATCACATTCCACAATAAAGGTTTTTGTGAAGTGTGGCATAGCTAAGACTCGTGCTAGGCACATTGCCTCTTTAAGATGTTCAAAGGCCTTAGTTGCTTCAGGAGTCCATGAAAATGCATCTTTCTTCAATAATGTTGTTAGAAGTGCTGCTACTCTCCCATAATTTTTAACAAACTTGCGATAATACCCTGTTAACCCGATAAATCCTCACAGCTGCTTAATGGTTGTGGGGACTTTCCATTCCTTAATGGCTTTAATTTTGTTAGGCTCTACCTTAACACCCTCGTGAGATACAATATGACCCAGATATTCAACCTCTTGTACTCCAAAGAAACATTTGGATGTTTTTTCATATAATTGTTTCTCCTCCAATAGTTTGAGCACCCTGTCAACATGTTGAACATGATCCTTCCAAGACCTACTATAGATTAGTATATCATCAAAAAATACTAGAACAAATTTTCTAAGGAAGGGTTTGAAAATGGAATTCATGAATCCTTGAAATGTAGAAGGTGCATTGGTAAGGCCAAAAGGCATGACCAAAAATTCATAATGACCCTCATGAGTTCGAAATTCTATTTTCGGAATATCTTCAGTCTTCATTCTAATTTGATGATATCGTGAACAAAGATCCAACTCGGTAAAATAAATTGCTCCATGTAATTCATCCAATAATTCATCAATAAAAAGAATGGGAAATTTATCTTTAATGGTGAGCTTATTGAGCTCCCTATAATCCGGAAACATGTGCCATGATCCATCCTTCTTCTATACCAATACTACAGGAGCAGAGAAAGAACTTTGACTAGGTTGAATTATACCAGCCTCTAACATTTCTGCAATCATACGTTCAATTTCGCTCTTTTGGACATAAGGATATCAATAAGGCCTGATGTTTGGAGGAACACTTCTGGGAATAAAATGAATAGCATGATCATGATCACAAATAGGTGGGAATCCTTTGGGAGTTTCAAACACTTTGGAATGATTGTCCAAGACTTTTTGGAGATCTGCAAAAATATATGTTTTTGATGTTGGAGCTTCTAGTGAGCATAATTATGCAATTACGCCTCGTTGTTCTTTATTTAGAAGCTTTGTCATGACATTAGAGCTTATTAACTTTCCCGACTTCCCTGCAATACCCCGTAATTCAACTTCCTTACCTTCTAAAAAAAATTTCAAGAAAATTTCTTGAAAATTAAAAGCAACCGTCCCCAAAGATTGTAACCATTGTACTCCTAGTACAACATCAGCACCTACCATAGGAATGTAAAGCATTGGAATATTCAATACATATTCCCCCATTGTTAGCTTGATATTATGGCATTTTCCAGAGAAATTTGTAGTTCCTCCATTTGCAACCATCACTTGACATTCTGGTGCTGGGTATAGGAAACAATTCAATTCCTTGGCTACCTTACAATGAATAAAATTATGGGTACTACCTAAATCAATCAACACTACTACCTTTTTCTTCTTGATATGTCCTTCTATCTTAAGAGTTTGAGGAGTGGTAATTCCTGCCAATGCATTACATGATATGGTCAGACTCATTCTTCCTCTTCTAGGGTTGGTTCCTAGTGTATACCCTCTTCTTTTGAAGATTCTTGTTCATTTTCTTCTTCCTCTTCACAATATATGTAAAATAATGTCTTCTCAACACACCTATGAACATTAGTGTATTTTCTATCAAAATTGTATCAAAGCCCTTTTGCTCTTTTTTCTTCCAATTGTTGTGGTGTCAACCTTGTAGGTTGTGTAAATCTAGGAGTAGCAACACTTCCCTCTTTATAGAAGTGAGTGGTAGGCTTCCTTGTAGCCATAATTTTACATTCAATTTTTCTTTCCAACCTGAATTCCTTCTCGAATGAATCAGGCTCCAAAACACGAACTTCATGTTGGATATTATCCTTTAAAGTACCTATGAAGAGATCAATATAGTGTTCCTCTGGAATATCAGTTACCCTTATATTCAATTTTTGGAAGTCCTCAATGTGCTCCCCCACCGAACACTTTTGTTTGAGATTTATCAATTGGATAAAGAAGATGTTGCTCTTTGTATCCTCATAATTTGATATCATTTCCTCCGTAAAAATTGACCAAGTGACAATTTTTTTACGGGAGCAAAGCCATCGATACCATACAAATGTATTTTGTTCTAAATGTAAAGTTGTCATGCGAACCTTTTGTGTGTTTTTCACATTATTGAGATCAAAATATTTCTCCATCTGTAGTATCCATGTTACGGGATCCTTTCCATCAAACTTCCTCATATCCGTTTTTGGAATATGGTGGTTCTTCCTTCCAACATTAGAGTTTATGAAATCACGATTAACATCTATTTGGTTCTCATCATGAGTTTCCTCTACTATCTTTTCACCATTATGAAACATTTATTCTATCAACTTTATCAAACCTTCCATGTCTTCTTTTAGATCATTCTTCATGTTTTCCATTTTTTCATCGATCTTAGCTTCCATGTCATCCATCTTAGATTCAAAGAAAATTTTAAGGATGGATATCTATTTTAAATTTTAAAACCTTGGTGAATCTTCATAATCTCTAATAGAAAAATTGTAAAATGTTTAGTGATATTTTTGTAAAAGTATATAAATTACTGACTATATTATATTATTTTATATAAGATCATGGCGATTTTTAAGGTAAAATAATTTGATACTATAAAACCTGGGTGAATTATTTGTAGAAAAAATGGAAATTGGTGAATATTTATTTTGGAAAAAGCATATAAAATTAGCCCAGCTACGAATATTAGGCCCTACAATTTTCCATGCTTAGATTCCATGCCAGCTTCCATGCCATCCATCTTAGCTTCCATGCCATTCTTCAAACCATCCATCTTAGATTCCACGCCTTTCTTCAAACCATCCATCTTAGTTTCCATGCCTTTCTTCAAAACTTCCATGTCATTTTTTGTTGCTCTTTGCGAGAGCGAAATTTGTTTCACTTGCTCTTGTAATTTTGATATGTCATGTTGCCATTCTTCGTCTTCATGAGTCATAGTAGAGCTTTCCAAAGGCTTAATGGGTGTTGAATTATTTTTAGGGGCCATTTTATAATCCAATACTGATATCTATTCTACAATATGCCCTTGTAATCAATTCAACTTGATTCTTCAAACAAGACTTATGCAATTCAGAAAAAAAATACACACCTTTTACTTGCTTTTGAGGAGCTCGATATTGAAATTGAATTATCTCTATAATTATGGATCCTCGATATCTAAAATTTGGCCCTGTAGTAGCCCTCTGAAGCTTCTTTAAAATTCCATAGGTATGATCTGATTTGGATTCTTCAAGACAAAGTTATGTCCAATCTCCCACAATGACCCAATTATGGATTGGTTCAGTAGAGCGAACTTGTACGACTTGCCACATGTCATTGTTTCCTCCTTTGGCTCTAAAATTTATAGACAGGAAACTACAGTCCATGTTCTTCTAGTCACATTTTACAGAATTCCAATCCGATGCTCAGAGCTAGAGTTATGAAGCTTTTCCCACAATCACCTCTTTGAGATGAAATTCAAGAGCCTAAAAATGCCCTAAATTCCACAGATCATATCTCTGCAAATATTGCGAACCAAGATCTAAAATTTTGCGCCGATGTTCCTCCGGATTTTAGCATTGCACTCTAAAAATCTCAGCTTCTGAACCTTTGTAGAAAAAAATTTATAGTGCAAATGCCACGATGCCCTGTTTGGAACAGCGAAACCCTAGAGTCCAAAGCTCTGATACCAAATGTTGTGAAACCAACTCCAAAACTAGAAGAAAAGAGATATCAACGCCTTATAAATAAGCCACTTCAAGGGGATAACCTCCAATATATTACATGAATGAACAATTGTTGGATGATTCAAATTAAAAAACCTCCTTTCTATATATAGGAGTCCATGGGGCCACAATGTAATCCTAGCCAACCCAACAATAATAGTTTAAGGGCACAATAATAACAATATGGGGGTTACAGGGGTATAATAATAACAATAAGGGGGTTACACTAACAACAATAAGGGACTATACTAGTAATATAGGGACCTAACACTCTGTGAATGACTAATAGGTTTTGCACCTTTGAGAAATGAGGATGAAGATCAAATTAGTTGGAATTATTTAGATTATTCAGTCAAGGAAGGCTATGTGGTTTTTCTCTTTTAGTCGATCATACCTCCAAAGCTTAGTATTTGGAAAAAATTATGGAAGATAAATGCTAATCCAAAGGTGAATTCCCTAAGTTGCACATAAGAAAATTTTTGATAGGTGAGAACCTTAGTAAGAGAGGCATCCATGGCCTCTCAAGATGCACTCTCTGCAAGAAACAAGTGGAAGATATCTCACATATTTTTTTGGAATGTGAGTATACAAAAAATGTATGGATGGAGGCAACATATCCTCTCAATAGCATGGTCAAATGGCCCCCTACTCTAGAAAAAATATTTTTCTCTTGGAAAAAATTATAAAGGAAGTCTTATATGGAAACATCTTCTCAATATGTATTGGGAATCCCTTCCTAAATTTATATGCTGGAAATTTTGGCTTGCTAGGGATAATGCAATATTTAATACCAAGCATACTCGTCCCCAACCAAAGCATTATCATTGTGTGATGAATTTCAAGCTCAAAAGTAGGATCACAGCTCCCCTATGAAAGCGTTGGATCAACCAAAGCAAGTGTGACTTAGTAAATTGGTAGGTATGAATAAAAACCCACAAATTACTAGTTGGAAAGCATTGGATCAACCAAATCAAGTACAACTTAGTAAATTGGTAGGTATGGATAAAAACCCACAAATTACTAGTTGGAATAAAAAAAATATGGGAGAATGTTAGAAGTCAAAACGTTGGATGCTTAGAACAACAGATGTAAAATTTAGACCTTGGAAGAATAGTAGACAAGGATGGATTTTATATTTTGATGGGGCATCCAAACAAGATCTAGGAGTGGTAGGAGGGGGAGGAGCTCTTTATGGCTCTCAGAATGATGAAGTACTTGGGTACTCATGGGGACTTGGTTATATGACAGATAATCATGTAGAGATTCACAATATTTATCAGAGCCGCTTGATTGTCAAAGAAAATCAAGTTAGAGAGTTCACAATCCTAGGAGACTCCCTCCTTATTTTGTAACATTTAGTTAAAGGCTCAATATCAAAGAAAAAATATCTAAAAAATATCATGAAAATATCATGGAAAATGGTAAAAAACATTCCATCAATAACATATTTTCATGTTTCATGAGACCATAACAAAGAAACAGAAAAACTCACTAATGATGAATATAGAAGCATTTCACACCAATGGCTAAATAACGCCATCAATTATCCCATAATAGAGTTTAATAAATTAAAAATTAATTTACCCTAATGCAAATAAATGATGTAATTTTCTTGCCAATTTCAATAGACAAGCAGCATCCAATTTCTCTTATTAATGAGGATCAACTGACTCCTGGTTGTGTTGTGTCCACTCCATGGCTTCCTTTAGGATATGAAATACAATGGCTTGAGGTTCCTACATCTTTCGACAGAATGTGCAGAGGCAATGTCGCAGGGAGCACAATATCTAATGTAGTTCATACTATGCAGATTGCAAAGGCTGGTTTACCCCAAAGGCTTCACCATGGAGAGAGTGGCTTACTATCTCTACGATTCTCTACTTTACTCTAAGGTGAAGTCCCTCACCCATTTGAAGCCCAACAATAAGAAAAATAAGGATGATTTTCTGGGAGTGTAAAAGCTATTGCATGTAGCCCTTATATACAAATCCCTCACATCACTGCTAACTAATACATTCTGGAAGCAGTAGCGGCTACTACCTGCCCTAATAATGTGGGAATGCTTATCATTGCATTTGATATGATGGAGGTCATGTAATGGCCGCCATTAATGGCCCACGTGATACCAGAAAACCCAACGTTATTGTGTTGGAATATTGAGAAATTCTAGAATTAAAAATGGAGAATAAACTCCCTCTCTAACACAGAGAAAATATTTAAAAATTTGCAGACACAGTAACAAAATTTTAACTCTATAACACAAATTTTATTCCATAAAATTGTTTACAAGTTCTTCCTCAATCACAGAGGGATTTACAACTGCTGGACTGTTACAAAACATAGTTCCAGAAACTCTTCTCTGTCTCAAAAAAAACTTTGCTATGAATTTCCAATTCACTGTCTCTGTCTATTTTAAAAAATAGACAACTCTCTGTCTATTAAAAAATAGCTCTCTGTCTTACAAAAAAAATATACTCTGCTGTGTATATTTTAATTCTGCACTGTCTCTGTCTTTTTCAACAATTGCACTGTTGTGCGTATATAAAAAATCTGCTCTGTCTGTGTGTAAAAAAAAAATTACACTACATCTCTGTTCTATTATATAGACAAAATATCTAAAAGGAATTAATGTCTTCATTGACAAAAATTACCCAAAATATCACCGCTTATAAAAATTCATAAATGGCCTCATTAAAATCTGTCAGCACCGCTTCAAAAAATTTATGTCGAATTTTGAATTTGGTGGCTGTAATGAATTTTCCGCGGTGGTGGCGGATTGGTGGCGCGCTGAGCGCATGTGGCGGAGCCACCTCAAATTGGTGGTTGCAGGGGGTATGGTTCTGGCCGTACCCATCAAATGGGTGACCCCCCGCAATTTACCACAGCCGTCGATCTCCCGGTCAACCCAGATCTGCGGGTCAACTACGGGGGGTACAATGTTGTTAACCGTCGCGCTGGTCGACCCCCTGCACATGGTCGATTGCTGCCAACCTGCTCGGTGTTTATCTCCTGCGCCGATCCAACCTGTTCAACGTGCTCCGCCTGCAACTGATCCGCGCAGGTTGAAATTACGTTCCAACACTCCCCCTTAATTTCAACTGCTGGGTTTTCTTGCATACCCAAGCATTTCCTGAAATGTTCAAAGCTTTTCTGCGCAAGTGGCTTTGTGAGGATATCTGCAAATTGATCCTCCGTTCTACAATGCTGTAAAACTATCTCGCCATTGTTAACCAATTCACGTATGAAGTGAAACTTGGTATCAATGTGTTTAGTCCTCTTATGAAAAACATAATTTTTAGACAATGCAATAGCTGAGCTATTGTCACAAAAAATCACTGTCCCTTTTACCTGTTCTTGACATAAGCTTCTCAACATTTTCCGCATCCAAACTGCTTGACACGCTGCTGCTGTAGCTGCCACATATTCTGCTTCTGCTGTAGACAATGCTACAATGGACTGTTTCTTAGAAGCCCATGAAATGGCTCCTGAACCCATATGAAAAACATAACCGGAAGTGCTCTTCCGATCATCAACACTTCCAGCCCAATCACTGTCTGTGTATCCAACTAAATCTGAACATTTTGAAGTAGTATAAAGAATACCAAACCTTTTAGTACCTTTAACATACCTCAAAATTCTTTTTGCTGCTTGCCAATGTGCATCCTTTGGCTTTTCCATGAACCTAGAAATCAAACTAACAACATGCATTATGTCCGGCCTAGTTGCAGTCAAATACATAAGGCTTCCAACTATGCTCTTGTATAAACTAGGATCAAAATCCTTGATGCTGTCCTCTCTGCTGAGTTTTAATCCCATCATTGTGGGAGTGATCGCTGCTTTGCATTCCTGCATGTTAAATCTTTCAAGTACCTCATTAACATACTTTGCTTGTGAGATGAAAATACCATTTTCATCTTGTTCTACTTCTATTCCCAAGAAGTATCTCAACAAACCCATATCAGTCATTTCAAATTCTTCTTTCATGACTGTTTTGAAATGTTCAATAAGGCAATCATCATTACCTGTAAAAATAACATCATAAACATACAAGACTACAATCAAAATTTTACCATCTTGTTCTTTGATGTAGAGGGTGGGTTCTCCCTCACACTTTTCAAAACCATTTTCCAGTATATAGGAATCTATCCTACTGTACCACGCTCTTGGCGCTTGCTTCAGCCCATAAAGAGCCTTCTTCAACTTGCATACTTTGTGCTCTTGGCCTTTCTTCTCATAGCCGAGAGGTTGCTCAATGTAAACCTCTTCCATTAACACTCCATTCAGGAATGTTGACTTCATGTCCATTTGGTAAACTTTCCATTTGTTTTGTGCTGCTATGGACAACACTGCTCTCACGGTTTCCATTCTTGCAACCGGTGCGAAAGTTTCCTCATAATCAATGCCATGCTTCTGCTTATAGCCTTTGACAACAAGCCTTGCCTTGTGTCTCTCTATCTTGCCTTCAGCGTTACTCTTGGTCTTGTAGACCCATTTAACTCCAATGACATCTTTACCTTTTGGGAGTTCAACCAAATCCCAAGTTTTGTTCCTCTCTATGGCATTAATCTCCTCATCCATAGCTTCTATCCATTTCTCATCCTTGATGGCTTCTTCGAAATGAACAGGATCATCAACATGACAATATAAAGCAAACAAAGAATTGATACCTTCATTAGCTATATCTTGTTCATAAATTTCTTTCAAACTTCTGAATTTCTTACCTCTTTCAGTAGGTGTACAAGTGCTTGAAGAAGCACTTGAATTTCTTCCTTGTGGTGTGCTTGGAGAAGCACTTTCATTTCTCCTCAAGGGTGTGCTTTGCTGCTCTCTTGTTGGTGTTGCTGTTTGGGGATGTATTTCAGCCAACTCATCATCATTCTCATCATGAGATAAACAGTGTTTAACATTCACTGTTTTCTCTATGCTTCCATCCCAAGCTTCCTCTTCAATGAACTGAACGTCCCTGCTCACAAGAAACTTCTTGCTGGATGGGTTATATAACCTGTATGCCTTGGATTCCTCACTGTATCCAATGAAAATACATTTCTCCCCTTTGCTGTCCAACTTCTTCCTTAGCTGATCCGGAATGTGTGCATAAGCCACACATCCGAAAACCTTCATATGTGTGACACTTTGCTTTGCGCCACTCCATGCCTCTTCTGGCACTTTGTTCATAACTGCTTTTGTAGGGCACCTGTTCAAGATATACGCTGCACAATGTACAGATTCAACCCAATAATCATTAGGCAAATGCTTTGCCTTCAACATACTCCTCACCATGTCCATTATGGTTCGGTTCTTCCTTTCGGCTACTCCATTTTTCTGCGGTGTATATCTAGTTGTAAACTGTTTTTGAATACCATTTTCTCTACAAAAACGTAAAAAATCTTTAGATATATACTCACCTCCTCTATCAGTCCTTAAGACTTTGATATGCAGCCCACTCTGGTTCTCAACAAGTGCTTTGAAATTGCAAAATTTTTCAAACACTTCACTTTTATTTTTCAAAAAGTAAACCCAATTTTTTCTTGTAAAATCATCTATGAATGTTAAGATATAGTGGTTGTTATCAAGTGATGGAGTTTGCATCGGTCCACATACATCTGAGTGGACAATCTCTAGGGGTGCTTTTTCCCTTATGCTTTTCCTGGAAGGAAAAATTTCTCTGTGTTGTTTCCCAAGAATACAACCTTCACAAAGGCTGTCTCGTTTCTCTATCAATGGTAAACCACTTACCATTCCTTTTCTGTTCAACAAGTTAAGACCTCCAAAGTTGAGATGTCCAAATCTCAAGTGCCATAACCAATTATCATCCTTTGGTTCGCTTTGGAAAGTCTCCTGTGCAACTGCTGCTTTCTCTTCACCATTCTTCAAGTCTGCTCTCATTCTGAGAGGGAACATCCTATTCCTTGTCATCTTCACTTCAGCAATACATACTTTGCTGGGTGGTTTATCCATGATGGTACAAACATCATTATCAAAGAAAACATTATACCCCTTATGGACAAGCTGTCCAATACTTAAGAGGTTACACTTCATTCCTGGAACATAATAAACATCTGCTATGGTTTTTCTTGCACCTAATCTTGTTAAAACATTTACATCTCCTTTTCCCATAACAGAAACTTTGCTATCAGTTCCTAGTGTGACTTGTGACTGCACACTTTCATCTAACATAGAAAACATTGCTAAGTTTCCTGTCATATGGTTACTACAACCGGAGTCTAGAAACCATAAGTCTTCACTCTTTTCTTCAGCCATATTACAAGCTAAAAACAAATTACTTTGGCTACTATTTTCTTTTGTGAAATTTGCACTAGTTTCACTTCTCATATCATTCTGCTTCTTCTTTCTACATTCATTAGCATAATGACCATATTTCTTACAATTATAACATTGGACATTGGACTTATCATACCTTTATCCTTGATCATTCTGCTGACCATTCTGCTGGCTGCTGCCTTGGCCTTGATGCTGATTTGGATTGTTGCCCCTTCCTTGAGCATTTGCTTGACTGTTTCTTCCACCTCTGTTTTGGCTTCTGCCTCTTCCTCTTCCTTTGCCTTGCCCTCTTCCTCTTCCGAAAGACATCTGGGACTTAAAAGCATGTTCAAGAGATGAGTTTTCACTCCTACCCAATCTCTGTTCATGGGTTATAAGTGATGCATGTAGTTCATCCACTGAAAACTTTGTGAGATCCCTTGTCTCTTCTATGGTGGTGACAATCACATCGAATCTTGAGGGTAAACTTCTCAAGAGTTTTTCCACAATCCTCTTGTCTTCAAGAGTCTCTCCATGAGATCTTATTTGTGTGACCATTCCAATCACATGAGTAAAGAATGAGTCAATGTTATCTGACTCTTTCATGCAGAGAGTCTCAAAGTCTCTCCTCAGCAACTGAAGTTTTGCTGTCTTCACTCTCTCCATACCTTGATAGGCTGTCTTGAGAGTTTCCCATGCTTCACTGGATTTCTTGGTTGCTGCTATCCTTGGAAACACACTCTCATGCACTGCTTGATACAAAAAGAAAAGAGCCTTGGCATCTCTCTTCTTATTGTTCTTCAACTGTTCTCTCCCTGCTTGAGTTAAAATAAAAAACTCTGCTTCATTTGCTGGCTCTTCAAAGCCATCCTCAACTAATTCCCATAACTCTTGGGAGACAAATAAAGCTCTCATAGTTATTGACCAGTAGTCATAATTTTTTCCATTGAATTGTGGGAGATGGATATTTCCCAAACTCATACCTGTGCTGGCTCCAGCCATTCTGCACTTTTAACTATGATAAAAACACTTGACTGTGTGTTTAAAACTAACCAACTGTACTGCAACAGTAACACAAAACTGTATAGAGAAATACCTTTGGATTCTTTTTGGCTGAGTCTTCACACTGCTGGAGAAGCTGCTGCAACAAAGAACTCCTTTCCTTCAGCTTATTTGACCTTCAAATAGCCTGGACTGGCTCTGATACCATGTTGGAATATTGAGAAATTCTAGAATTAACAATGGAGAATAAACTCCCTCTCTAACACAGAGAAAATATTTAAAAATTTGCACTCACAGTAACAGAATTTTAACTCTATAACACAAATTTTATATTCTATAAAATTATGCATAAGTTCTTCTCAATGAAAATCAAGGCAGGGATTTCATAAATCACCGATCATATAAACAAAGTTCCGTGAAACTCTTTCTCTGCCTCAAAAAACTTGCCGGAATTTCCACCATCACCTCTGTTCGATTTAAAAAATAGATAATCCCTCGTTTATTAAAAATAGTTTCGTTCATAAAAATATATCATTGTGTATATTTTTAATTTCAGATCGTTTAATTCTTTTCAACAATTGCACTGCTGTGCGTATATAAAAAATTTGCTCTGTCTGTGTGTAAAAAAAAAATTACACTACATCTCTGTTCTATTATATAGACAAAATATCTAAAAGGAATTAATGTCTTCATTGACAAAAATTACCCAAAATATCACCACTTATAAAAATTCATAAATGGCCTCATTAAAATCTGTCAGCACCGCTTCAAAAAATTTATGTCGAATTTTGAATTTGGTGGCTGTAATGAATTTTCCGCGGTGGTGGCGGATTGGTGGCGCGCTGAGCGCATGTGGCGGAGCCACCTCAAACTGGTGGTTGCGGGGGGTATGGTTCTGGTCGTACCCATCAAATGGGTGACCCCCCGCAATTTACCACAGCCGTCGATCTCCCGGTCAACCCAGATCTGCGGGTCAACTACGGGGGGTACAATGCTGTTAACCGTCGCGCTGGTCGACCCCCCGCACACGGTCGATTGCTGCCAACCTGCTCGGTGTTTATCTCCTGCGCCGATCCAACCTGTTCAACGTGCTCCGCCTGCAATTGATCCGCGCAGGTTGAAATTACGTTCCAACATATTGAACTCCTTCAAGGTAGTATAAGGAAGGAAAATAGGTGGTATGGTAAATGGTCTATAGACCTAGTAGGTTGTAGTAGATTGTATGGTAAATTCCTATGGACTTAGTCCAATGATTAGGCGGGGAAATTTGTTGTGTAATTTCGAGTAAGACAATATGTCTGAAAGTTGTTCCACTCACAATTGCTTCAATTGAAAAGAAAAAAAATTGTTATATACAAAATCTACTCTACAAACTAGAATTGATAGTCACATTCTTTAATATTTCTAGATTTCTAGATATTTCCAAAACACTATTCCCATATTCCTAGATATTTCCGAACTCTGCAATAAACGTTATATTAATAAGTTACTTACCACAGTTTGGTGATTTGTATGTGGACCTTCATCTCTCTCTTACTCCAAAAAGGTCAAGAAATTTAGATGCACGCAATTCTTTGTGTGCTGAAATGATTTCGAAAACTGTTCGTGGCAGGAAGGTATACATGCTGTATTTTGGAAACTTAATTTCAGCGTTACAACAGTTATCTAAAATTAGTATTAATAATATACCAAAGTACGACACAGTTCTCTGATGTCTGAAGTCATAGATAGAAAAGCTTAAGCTGCCACAAGTGTGTTTTTGTATTCCTCGTTAAAATACGGGATATACTATAATTGTGCTTTGCTATTTAAAAATACCATGAAGGGAATAGGGAGGTAAAATGGCAATGTACGAATTTATAGATGGAAATGTTGCGGTTATAGTAAGCACGTGAATGGAGATTTTTCTAGTTATTTATTATTTATATTGTAAGCATTTCTGGAAGATAAATGTGTAGAGAAATAAATTTGTTCAAAATTTTAAGTGGACACTTGCTAATTATAATAAATTCATAATATAAATACAAATTTCTATGAAAGAAATGTGGAGAGGCTTGAAGTTTAGGAGGAAATGGAAAAGCCAATAAGCAGTTTTGTTTATTAATAGTAATTATATATTTTACGTTAAAAATAGGTAAGTAATAAAAAAAATTTAAGCAATTTGTTTTTAATAAATTTGTTTATTTTTGTTATTAATTTTTTTTTAAGTTTATTTGAATTAAATATTAATATTATATTGCTATATAAATCATTTAATTTTTTTAAAGATTAAAAGATAATTTATTTATTTGTTATTTTATTAGTTTATAGTCAAATGGTAATGTGTATTTGTTATGAAGTCATATGTAGATTCAAAGATTAAATCTGTGTTAGACACGGTTATTTTATTATTTTATTGTTATTACAAGTGAGTTTTTAACCGTATAAATAAAGATAAGATATAGAATGGGTTAGTTTGTTACTAAGAAAAAAGAGAAGAATTTACAACTTAGCTTATTATAAATTTCTCCACGAAAAAAAAATTGGTATTTGAATTCATTTAAAATTGTATATCATTTGATGAAATCTTGGAGATATGAATATTTTTTTTTTTCCACAAGTAAGTTAAAAATCATGTTTGGAACACAATATTAAAGAGATTTTTGTAAGAAATATACAAATTTCAGATTTTTCACTAATCAAAGTGGAGGCAATTCGTCACTTCAGTTATTTGTATAACACCACTAGACCTGCATATACATCACCTCGATCCAGGAAGGGAATTGAACCTGTGATGAGTGCTATAAACCTGTGATGAGTGCTATAACAGCTTGCCTCATCACCATTTAACTAAGACCCCACATAATTAATACCAAAAATTTTGGAAGGTAATAAAATTTGGTTTTAGAAAAATGGTGGGTTATATGTTAAAGAAAAACAATATGAGAAATAGAATTAATTTTTTGTTTTTAGTCATGATCCCAAAAGATCGAAATCCTTCTTCCTTTTTGAGATTCCAGCAGAGTAATGTATCTTATAAAGTCATCTCAAAGATTTTGGTCAAAAGGCTTATGGATATTCTATTCAAAATTATCTCATAAAATTAGGGAGGATTGATGAATTACAGGAAAATATTTGATAATACCATTTTGGTTCAAGAGGGAATAAACTCTAACCAAAATTGGAAAGACAAAAGGTGACCATCAAAGTAGATGTTATTTGGAATATGTGTCCCATCAACCATGGTTATTATTTAACTTTATTACATGAAATTTTCAGCTAGGGGTGTTAGTATATATATAAAAGCTCAACCTGTAATTATCGTTAATATGAATATTGGACATTGAAATTTTCGTGACAATTTTTAAATCAATTATTTCAACTTCAAATATGTCGCCTGTGAGGAGTCATATGCTAGAGTTTAGGTATTTAATACAAATACAATCCCAATCTGAATGAGATGTGGAAGAGAAGGAACTCATCACATTCATAGAAATGTTTAGCATATTAAAATTGATTAGATTAATCATATCTTAAACAAATTGTGTGTGGTTGTGGATGACTGAAACCAATCTAGATCCATCTTAACTTTGAATCTATAGAGAATTTAGAGGGATCAAAACTCTTGAGTTGGAAGCATTTCCTCAAGTTTTGCACTCAAAAAGAGGTTTTCACTTATAGAAATTTGATCCCTCTTCGTGCTTGATAGATCTAGAATTAAGATGAATCTAAACTGATTTATCAATCGCTAGTTTAGTAATCATAAACACATCTTAAAAAGTAACATAAATGAATTTAGTAGATAAACAACAAATGAAAACAAAAAAGACATATTTTTTAAAATTCATCTACTCATCACATTTAATTTTGTTAATTGAATTTTGAATTTTGAAATGTCAATATATGGTTAGCATGGTTGTTTGTAAAAATATATGGTGAGCATGGTTATCTGTAAAAATAATAAAAGAATCATTAAAAATAAAATCTATTTATTAAAAAAACTAAAATAAATAAAGTTAAGAAACTATAATTGTTAAGATTTTATGCTTTAAAATGGTTAAAATTGAGGAAAATTTGAAAAGGGTAAAAAAATTGAAAAGAAAAATACCATTAAAAAGGTAAACAAAATATAAAAATTAAAATTAATTAATAAATTAAAATAAGGATGAAATTAAATAATAGAAATAATAAATAATAAAATAATCTTTTTTTTAAAGGAATGGTTAATCATGAAGAAAATAAAAAATGGATTTTAAAATTTACCAAGTTTTTAATCATTTTATAAATTAAAGTTGTAAAGATGATTTTTAATTTCCAATGCTTCTCTAATAATATTGCATGAGTAATAAGGTTTGAAAATTAGAATTTTTCTTGAGCCAAAGCAAATGACATGAATTTTGTGAGAGTTCTCAGTAATAAGTCTAACTTATTAATGCAATTATGAAATGAGTTAGCCATATTTCCTTTGAAATGAGTTTTAAATGATTATGTGATCTATGTATGATTTTATATAGGAGGAAATAATTGTGTAAAATCTTATTCTAAGCATGTAATATATTTATCTTTAGCTGTTTTGAATCATTGTTAAAATATTTTATTGGGTTTAAAGAGAGCTTTAATATTCTTTTTAGGTGAAATATTAGAGATATGATCTCTAGTACTTGGGATATAGGGAATAGAAATGAGGGTTATGGAAAGAGAGGAGGAATGAGAATTCTTAGAGATAGAATGAAAGGTTTAGAAAAAGACCTTGCTCACTTGAGAAAAGGAATTACGATTGGCCATGTTGTGGCATAAAGTGTACACCTAAGGAGCAACGCTCAAAGTAGTGTACACCTAAGGAGCAACACTCAAAGTAGGGATCACAATGACAACCACTACTTTGAGTATTGTGCCTTAGGTGTACACTTGTACGTCTAACAAAGGAAAGAAAACAAAGATATCATCAACAAATCAATATTTCTTATTTCGTTTTTTTTGTAAGTTTGGTAGTTCTTTTAATTTTTCTTTTTTTTACTCCATCTTCATCAACATGTCCAAATACATCACCCTGATCGGAGAAGGGAATTGAACCTGTGCTGAGTGCTATAACAGCCTGTCTCATCACCATTTAACCAAAACCCCACGGACCATCAACAAATCAATATCAACATCCAAACTTAAGATGAGTTGTTTAAGGCCAAAGCTTCTAAATATTTCATAAAACTATTAGCAACATTTAGGAATAAAATTAGGTATAAGAGGGATCACCTGGTTGTACATTTTTTTTTGGTTCATAGATTTCCCTTAAAAAAAATTAATTTGAAACTAATTTTAATAAAACCCTTTGTAAGGTCCACTATAATATGAAGGGATTAGAGAATTCAGATTTTGATAAATAAAAACAAGACATCAACACTAATCATAATACAATATTAACCTGAATAAAAATTCTTAATATTTTGAATAAACACAAATCCAATTTTTTTATTATTATTTCATTTCTATTTAACTATAATAATAAGTGAACTATTATTTATCTCAAGAAGAAAGGTGGCATGTTTCAAAATTTCTAAGAAAATTTATTTCTAAAAAAGTTAATCAACATTGTAAAAATATACATAAATATTTAATTTTATGCATATCATTAATTTCTTCATATTTTTATTTTTATTTCTTTAAGTTTAATATTTTTTTATTAATATTTTAATTTTTAATCATATCTAGAAATATATTGTATATATATATATACTTTATATTTTTATTTTTATTATTATTACATTCTAAAGTCGGTAATGCATCATTTACATTTAATAATTTTTTTGTTAATAATAATTTTTATAGTTAATATTTCTTTAAAAAAAAATTGAATTATAATATTTAATAATTAAAAATAAATCATATATATTCATGTAAAAGGTGGAATTTCAAAATTTTTGTACTTATTAAATGGAAATTTGATGGTCATTTTCTTTTCATGCATATCACTTTATATTTTATGTAGATTCATGAGCTTCAAATTTCTATTTTTTTATATAAAAATTTTATATAACATTTGCGGTAGGTTTAAGAGTACTCATATTTAAAAGAAGAAAGCACAATGATTTACTATTTTAGCTCTAAAGCAACAAAAATACATGAAGGTTCAAGTAATTCTTGGAAACCACAACTTCAAAGTGAAGTTTTAAATAAAAAATTATATAAATTGGGAAATGGACAACACCTAAATGAAAATAAGTGGAATAATATGAAAAATATAACAAACCCAATATGTTAAGTAATCAATAATATCTTAAAAAATATATTTATAGAACTTAAGTTTTGCATCTTTGCATTCCATTTAAGGACACTTGGTTATTTATAATTGTTTATTTCATAGTTATCAAGTTAGAAAATTTGAGTATAGTTTTTTCAAAATATTAAAATTTTTTGCTTTATTTTCAGCTCATTGTCCTAAATAGACTGATTTTTCTTTTTATTTTGTACCTTGAGACATTTTCTAATATCATATTTCTATATTTAATAATATATAAATTTTCAAGGAAACAAAGAAATACAAAGTTATATCTTTCATGTAAATATAAAATCTTTTGCTTTATTTTCAGCTCATTGCCCTGAATAGAGTGATTTCTCTTTTATTTTGCAACTTGAGACATTTTCTAATATTATATTTCTATATTAAATATTATATAAATTTGTAAGGAAGCAAAACATACAAAATTATATCTTTCATGTAAATAAAAAGTGTCAACGTCAAGTCCAAGTCACCTATTACTTCACAACCCACGCCAATGATGGAGGAGAAACCTTTTTTATGAAATGTTTTTGTTTTTTTAAATGAAAGATGAATTATTTGAAGTGCAATGAAGATAATGTCATATATTAGTAGTGCACAATTGAGAATCTACATGAAAACTGAATAAAATTAGAAAAATTAATATTTAAACTCCAATAAGATTTTAGGAAATCAACTTGTCAAATACATATGGAGCTATTCCACGTCAATAGTATTAGAATGAACCAGTTTACTTTTTCAAGTGTACAATAAACACTTATAGTGTAATTGGGGTTGGGGATTAAGATGTCTTGCCAAAAATTTTCACTACCATATATACATATTAAAATCCATTTGTTCTTCTGACTCTTATCCTTTAAATACCTTCTTTCACAATTTGATCACTTTTATTACCATTTCAAACAAATCAACGAATATTACAGATGGATGGACCGAAAAATTTCATTTAAGTTTTGCACAGGGCATCTCCAATTGTCGTTTTCAAATAAATCAACAAATATTACAGATGGATGGACCGAAAAAGTTCATTTAGGTTTTGCACAGGGCATCCCCAATTGTCGTAGATATTGGAGTGTAAGGAAATACTCTATAAAATTAAATTCAAGTATTAATAACCGAATCGAATCGAACTTTTAGAATTGTTCTAAGCTATTGTCCAAATTTGGTAAATGTGGTTTATTTTCATTTCATATATACATGTAGAAATATTTTTTTGAAACCTTTAAACATGCAATCTACAACAAGTTGATTTACTAATGGTGAAGGTTATTATTTCTATTACCTATTGGGTATCTAAGCTTCTAGGTTGAATTTGATCTTTTATGTATGCTTCATAACTGAAAGTACGAACTCCACATTGTTTAGAACTCCAATATTGGGTTTGCACCGCAGCAAAACTCCTAGTCGAGAACACAAATTCCGTGATTTTCCTCTTCACTCATGCCTCGATTTTGAGCCCAATAACTATTGAAATCTATACTATGTGGGTGAAAGCCCCAACCCCGTCCTGAGTTTAGGTCCAATGGACTTATATTAACAACAAATATTAACTAGCACAATCACATTGGGCCGATAGACTTATATAAAATAGATTTACAACCACATTCACCAATATGGTTGATATACTCCTATAGCCTATATCCACTACCCAACACATATATTTCACCAAAATAAATATTATATATTTATGATTAAAATCACCAAAACATTTTATATATTTACTTGTAATATATTAATAATATTAACTATATACATATTATATATTAACTTGAAATATATATATATATATATATATATATGAGAATATATAATATTATATTATTCAATAGTAAAATATATAATAAAAATATATTATTAAATTATTTCAATACATTAATAGTTTGAACTCAAACTATAATATAATTCCATTATAACATAATAATAATATTTTATTAATATTATAATAAGTTTATATCTCTTAACACTATCTTAAGCGATTATTAATATTTTATACAAAAAGAAGTAGTAAACCGAAATGATTAATATTATAAACTGAAGTAATTGATGAAGGAAAGGATAAATATTAATATTATAAACCAAGAAATAAAAAACCCTAAGAATAAATAATTTAATCTAAGAGATTAAAAAGCCCTCATAAATAATAATACTTTAAACTAAAAAATATAAGAAAGTAATAAACTCTAAGAAATAATATATTAAACTAAAGAGATTAATAAAGCATATGAAATAATATTTAGAAATAAAAAACCTAAGAAGTAATAAATCCAAGGGTTTGATATTACGAACCAAAGTAATTGGTGAAGCAAATGATAGATATTAATATTACAAACCGAGAAATAAAAAAACCCTAAAAATAAATAATTTAATCTCAAGAGATTAAAAAATCCTCAAAAATAATACTTTAAACTCAAAAACATAAGAAAGTAATAAACTCTAAGAATTAATATATTAAACTAAAGAGATTAATAAAACATATGAAAAATTATTAAAAAAAAAAACCTAAAAACTAATAAACCCAAGGGTTTAATATTATAAACCAAAGTAATTAGTGAAGCAAAGGATAAATATTAATATTATAAAACAAGAAATAAAAAAAACCATAAGAATAAATAATTCAATCTCAAGAGATTGAAAAACCCTGAGAAATAATACTTTAAACCCAAAAACATAAGAAAATAATAAACTCTAAGAATTAATATATTAAACTCAAGAGATTAACAAAGCATATGAAATAATATTTAAAAAAAAAAACCTAAAAAATTAATAAACCCTAACAATTAATATTTTAAACTAAAGATATTAATAAACCCAAGAGATTATTAATAATACAAACCAAAAGAACTCATAAACCAAAGGTTTAAATATTATAAACCAAAGGAATTGGTGAACCCAAGGGATGAATATTATAAACATAAGGGATCAATATTAAAAACACAAGAGATAAATAAACCCTAAGAATTGATATTTTAAACTAAAAAACCTAATAGATTAATAAACCATAAGAATGAGTATTTTAAACATAAGATATTAATAAACCAACGTGATTATTAACATTATAAACCAAAAGAACTAATAAACCCAAGGGTTTAATATTAGAAACCAAACGAATTAGCAAACCCAAGGGATAAATATTATAAACTTAACGGATGAATATTAAAATCAATAGAGATTAATAAACATTAAGAATTAATATTTTAAACTGAAAAATCTAAGAAATTAAAAAAACCTAAGAATTAATATTTTAAACTCAAGAGAGTAATAAACCCAATGTGTGATTAACATTATAAACCAAAAGAACTAATAAACCCAATGGTTAAATATTATAAACCAAAGGAATCGGTGAGCCCAAGGGATAAATATTAAAAACCTAAGGGATCAATAAGGCTAAGGGCAATATTAAAAACAATAGAGATTAATAAAACCCAATAATTCATATTTTAAAATAAAAAAAAACTAAGAAATTAAAAAATTCTATGAAATAATATTTTAAACTCAATAGATTAATAAACCCAAGGGATTATTCATATTATAAACCAAAAGAACTAATAAACCCAAAGGTTTAATATTATAAACCAAGGGAATTGGTGAACCCAAGGGAATTGATTTAAACATTGAGACAATTGTTGTCACAATGCGACGTTGAACTAAGTATGACCATGGTTGGCCATTGGTGATTTTCATATTGAGACAATATTTGTCAGAATGTGACATTTGATCATGGATGACATAGATCGACTATGGCTAAAAAAATTAATAAACACTAATAATTAACTCAAGGGTTTAATATTAGAAACCAAAGGAATTGGTGAACCCAAGGGAAAAATATTAATAACCTAAGAGACCAATAAAGCAAAGGATCAATAAAATTAATAAAAAAATACTCAAGTTGAAGAAATTAATAAACACTAATAATTAATCCAAGGGATTATTCATATTATAAAACAAAAGAACTAATAAACCCAAGGGTTTAATATTATAAACCAAAGGAATTGGTGAACCCAAGGGAATTGATTTAAACATTGAGACAATTGTTGTCACAATGCGACATTGGACCAACTATGACCATGGTTGGCCATGGATGATTTTCATATTGAGACAATGTTTGTCAGAATGTGACATTTGATCATGGATGACATTGATCGATTATTCATATTATAAACCAAAAAAACTAATAAACCCAAGGGTTTAATATTATAAACCAAAGGAATTGGTGAACCCAAGGGAATTGATTTAAAAATTGAGACAATTGTTGTCACAATGCGACGTTGGACCAACTATGACCATGGTTGGCCATGGGTGATTTTCATATTGAGACAATATTTGTCAGAATGTGACATTTGATCATGGATGACATTGATCGAGTATTCATATTATAAACTAAAGGAATTGGTGAACCCAAGGGTTTAATAACAGAAACCAAATGAATTGGCGAACCCAAGGGAAAAATATTAATAACCTAAGGGACCAATAAGGAAAAGGATCAATGAAATTAAGAAAAAAATACTCAAGTTGAATAAATTAATAAACACTAATAATTAACCCAAGGGTTCATAATATTGTAAACCAAAAGAAGTAATAAACCCAAGGGTTTACTATTATAAACCGAAGGAATAGGTGAACCCAAGGGAATTGATTTAAACATTGAGACAATTGTTGTCATAATCCAACGTTTGACCAACTATTACCATTGTTAGCCATGGGTGATTTTCATATTGAGACAATATTTCTCAGAATGTGACATTTGGATCGCGGTTCCATTGATCGATTATCTGTACAGAAAACCAAAAGAACAAATAAACCCAAGGGTTTAATATTATAAACCAAAGGAATCAGGAACTCAAGGAATTTATTTAAACATTTAGACAATTGTTATCACAATGCCACATTGGATCAACTATGACCATGGTTGCCATGGGTGATTTTCATATTGATACAATATTTAATGAATACATTTGACTGAGCAAAATTGATCATTATTCATATTATAAACCAAAGGAATTGTTGAACCCAAGAGAATTGATTTAAACATTGAGACAATTGTTGTCGCTGTCTTATTGGATCAACCAGCGTACTCATGGTCGTCATGGGTGATTTTCTTATATTGAGACAATATTTGTTTTAATGTGATATTTGATCATGGATGACATTGACGATCATTCATATTATAAACCAAAATAACTAATAAACCCAATCTTTAATATTATAAACAAAAGGAATTGTTGAACCCAATGGAATTGATTTAAACATTGAGACAATTGTTGTCACAATGCGACGTTGGACCAACTATGACCATGGTTGGCCATGGGTGATTTTCATATTGAGATAATATTTCTCAAAATGTGACATTTGATCATGGATGACATTGATCGATTATTCATATTATAAACCAGAAGAACTAATAAACCCAAGGGTTTAATATTAGAAACCAAAGGAAATAGTGAACCCAAGGGAAAAATATTAATAACCTAAGGGACCAATAACACGAAGGATCAATAAAATTAATAAAAAAAATACTCAAGTTGAAGAAATTAATAAACACTAATAATTAACCCAATGGATTATTCATATTATAAACCAAAAGAACTGATAAACCCAAGGGTTTAATATTATAAACTAAAGGAATTGGTGAACCCAAGGGAAAACCATTACCCAACAAATTAATATTAGAAATAAAAATTATTAATAAACTTAAGTGATTAATAAAGTCAAAGGATCAATAAAATTAATAAAAAAATATATAAAAATCAAATAAATCAATAAACAGTAATAATTAACCCAACGTATTATTTATATTATAAACCAAAAGAAGTAATAACCCAATGGGTTAATATTAGAAAACAAAGGAATTTGTGAACCCAAGGGAAAAATATTAATAACCTAAGGGACCAATAAGGCGAAGGGAATAATATTAAATCAAAAAAATAACATTGAAATTAACATACTTTAAACACAAAACCTAAGAATTTAGTAAACCATAGTATTTAATATTTTAAACTGAAGAGATTAATAAAGCCGAGGGAATATTAATAATGTAAACCAAAAGAAATAATAAACCCAAGGGTTTAATATTATAAACCAAAGGAATTGGTGAACCCAAGGGAAAATTATTAAAAACATAAGTTATCAATAAGGCCAAGGGATCAATATTAAAAACAGAATAGAGTAACAAACCCTAAGAATAAATATTTTAAATTCAAAAGCCTAAGAAATTAAAAAACCATAAGAATCAATATTTTAAAATCAACTAATTAATAAACACAAGGGATTATTAATATTATAAACCAAAATAACTAATAAACCCAAGGGTTTAAAATTATAATAGGGAACAGACTTTTTTGTGTGTATTTTCGTTTGTTTTTCCCCACAGGGAACAGTTGTTGTTCCCTACAGGGAACAATACTTTTTCGTGTGCATTTTATTTGTTGTTCACTACAGGGAACAACTGTTGTTCCCTATAAGGAACATCACTTTTTCGTGTGCATTTTCTTTGATGTTCCCTATAGGGAACAACACTTTTTCGTGTGCATTTTCTTTGATGTTCCCTATGGCTAAAGAAATTAATAAACACTAATAATTAACCCAACTTATTATTCATATTATAAACCGAAAGAACTAACAACCCAAGGGTTTAATATTAGAAACCAAAGGAATTGGTGAACCCAAGGGAAAAATATTAATAACCTAAGGGACCAATAAGGCGAAGGATCAATAAAATTAATAAAAAAATACTCAAGTTGAATTCCATGTTCAATTCTTGTAAGTAATATGATGAACTTCCAACCTTATTGTTCAAATTACTCTATAAAAAAATCAAGTAATAGTTCTATACAAATATACAGTTTTAATTACTCTATTAAAAAAAAAAAAAAAAATCAAGCAATAATTCTATACAAATATAGTGTTTTAATAGTAAAGTTATTATGTAATATATATTTATTTGAATACATATATTTTTATTCAATTCTAATTAAAAAAAATAAGTATTTCAATTTTCTCATCAAATTATTTTGAGTTAATCTATAATATCATTACAAACAGGCAATAGTTGCCATCATAAAGTATAAAATTCCAAACACTCTCCATGCCGATGAGAATACATTTGTACAGGAACACATGCCACCGTTTAAAATAATACACGTGGCAGCTGTGGAATATAGTTTTATGCCACCATTAAAATTAACACATGTGGCCTACCATGGGGCTGAAGTTGATGGTTTTAAGATGATGCGTATGACTATGAATTGAAGTCGAGCAGATTGAATCGACGAGTCGATTTCTTGTAGTTTGCACACCGCTTTCTCGTAGTTAATGAATCCCATGGTTGTGGTTCCCATGATTTGGCAGATTTGGAAATACCAAATGATGAGACAACATCAAACCACTTTGGGATCCTAGGATCTAGCCCTCCTGGATCCAGAGAGGGATCTCTCTATAAATGCAAAGAATGATATATCTTTGAAGATCATATTATGGTATTAGGCTAGGTATGAAGCACAAGGGTTTTTGATTTGTTTGTTTGGTTAGAGATCATTAATTGAGAAGGTTATGGAAATGGAAAAAGGAACATAGTAGAAGGATGTTTCAGCATGGGAAAATAGGTCAAGAGAAGTGCCAATCCATTGGGCTATGGAGTCATAAAAGGTTTTAATTTCATAACAACCATCCAAGGGTTTCTATAGGGCAAGTCATCTATACCAAAGGATTTTTTAGATAGGTAGTGAGATTGAACATTTAGAATGGGTGAAGGAAAGAAACCAGAGTGCAACTTGAGATCAGGTAAGGAATTTGAACCTATCCTGCTTTGACACACTTTAAGGAAACTCTTAGTAATGACACAAAGGCCAGCTTAAGATCAGGTTAGATGTCATTTAAATCCAGACTTGCTTTCAGCTTGCTCTCAAAGGAAGACAATCCAGCGGTCCTCATAACCACTTTAAGAATAGTAGAAAACATTAAATATGGAACACAGAGTAAGGCCTAAGATCAGAGAAAGAATTTTAACCTCCAATGCTTTTGACACTCACTCAAAGGGATCTTAGAAAGGCTAGCTATTGGAAAAGGACCCTATTGGAACAGGGCTAACTCTAATTCCCTAGTTTTCCAATTCTTTCAGCTGAAACCAATCAAGAACATCTAAGAAACAAACTCTAAATTCATACATCAGTAAGCATGGAAATCCCAACTTCTATATATTGGTTAAATTATGATGAATTTTCTCTTAGATACACAACTTGCAGAAAACATAAAGGATAAAGAATATAGTGAGACTTAAGGTACTTCTAGCAGTATATCCTAATCTATGCTTGTTGTTTCTTTATCAGAGAATAATGGACAGTATAAAAAACATGAAAGGTGACAAATCACAGTAAGGAAACATCACCAATAATATAGACCAGGATCCTTTGAATCTTCTTGTTCAATTCATGTGCAAAAACAGTCACATACTTTGAGTCCAATGGCTCTTTACAGTCCAGACTTCTCTTTCTAGCCTACTATATTACAAACTACTAAGCTACCTCCCCTCGATAACAGTTCTACAACTAATAGAATCCCAACAACCAACAACCTTTTTCAATGTATTCTTCAGGAGTTATTATATGAGAATGGAGAGTAGTAGTAGTAGATGTAAATTTAATTGATTCATTAAGAGAGAGGGAGAAGGTCGATTGCCCATTCTGCATAATGGCTCTTCATTAACTCTGTGTAATCTATAGTCTGGTCTAGAAGTATTTGTCAGATTGATTATAACCTCAGGTATGTGCTTTGAAGTACTCTCTGACTATAGGTACTCTATTCTGTCTTCTGATATAAGTAAGGTGACTGAAAGTCTTTCAGGGTCTCCCATACTTCCATAACTATTGTCCTGATAGTCTTTTAAGGCCTCCGTCAGTGTAGTAATTGTCCTGGTGTTCGATGGAAGATGGAGGAAGTCATATGGTTGGTCCTTTCTTGAGGAAAATGTTCTGCTCATATTAAAACCAAGATATGCCTTGTTTCATGTGTTTTAGGCTTCATTAAGCCTTTAAATCATCTTCTTGGTCTTCATCTATGTTCTTTGAGCTTCAAACATTGGATTATAGGCGTTAAATCTTCAATAAGGAGCCTTAAATCCCTTAATATGTCCTATGATGCTCTTTTCTGTTGCTTCTAACCTGTTTTGGTGGATATACAAGTTTTGGAGGTGCAGGAGGGTTTCAATCAGGGTTACTAATGCTGATTATTAATTAAAACATGCCCTGAACCCTCTCTGGTGCCTTTCTATGCTACTTCTGGCTCTGAAGTTTGGCATTCTGCACTATGGATAACCCTGTCTATGATTGTAAAACAGAGTGGATTCACACCCCTTTAAAACCTGTAAAAACATGATCAACATGTTAATAAATCCATGCGAGAGGGAAGATGGATGCTCTGGAGGGCCATGGGGGATGGAGAGAAACGATGAAAAACAATGGTAGCAGCGAAGAAACAGTGGAAAACCATGGCAAAATGGAGAAAAACGGTCTGATGAAGTTCTGGGGCGAGGCGGTTTCTGGACAGTTAGATTAGATCTAACGGTGGCAATCTACGGTCCAGATTCATTGATGAAAGTGTTTGGAGGGCTAAAAAAACTGGGAGATGGGATCATGTCGGGACTGTTGGATCAAATAAAGTTAATGGTGATCAACGGCGGAGGTTCGCTTGATAGATTTATTTGGGAGCATAAGCGGATGGGAGAGGAACCAGGGTGAAATTAGATCGTGTCTGTTGGATCATATCAATCAACGGTTGCGATTAAATATGAAAACTCAATGTGGAGGGGAAAAGGTGGTAAGGCGGAAAACCAGGACGGTTTTCACGCGAGGTCGGAGGCGATAAGTGGAATTGGAAAAAATCATGTGATTCCATACACTGCTTGATGCGTGGCAAAAAAAAACCACCTATATCGCGCGATTTCGGAACTTTAACTCTCAGACACTAAATTTACGCGATATGCCCCCTCAGCCATCGGATCTGATTATTTTGATCAGACGGTGTGGAGAAAACCTGATGAGGAAAGATGCACGGGCATAGGTTAAATCATCAGGTTTAATTGTGGCCGTTCGATCTAGTGTATGGACGGCTGTGATTCGACGATGAGGCGGAAGGCTTTACAAAGGGAATAAAAGTTATATGGTTCGCAGAGATGATCCCGACCGTTGGATCAGTAGATCCGACAGTGCAGATTAAAATGTAGAGCGGAGGGCTTTGGACAGACGGAGGGGGTATGAAATGCAAGGGCGCCCGATCGACCGTTGATTTTCGGAGATCAACGGCTCTTGTTAATTCTAACCACGGCGTCAGGAGGACAATTAAACAAAGGGAAAAGGGGGTTTTGATGGGTTCCTTTGGCCCTTTAAGTGCCTGATCACATGAGTCTAGGTTCCATGGAGGGAAGGTTAAGGAGAATAAGCCCTCAGGGGCTTAACACTAAAATAGAGCGGAGAAAGGTATTTTAGGCCTTTTTAAAGGATTTTTTGGGGATTTTAGCACCCGATTGCGGGCAGCGGTTATATGAAGAAGGGGGCTGCAGAGTATAAGCCCTCGGGGGCTAAACTCTGTTATAGTGTAAAATAGGGGGTTTTTAGGCCAAAATAATGCTTTTTTAGGCCAAATGATGGTTCCAGTAGAGGGAATAAGGGATTTTTAAACCAGAAAGAGGATAACATGAGGTTTAAAAAGGGTTTTGAGAGGATTAGAAAGTAAAATGAGGGCATTTGAGGGATTTTATGAAGGGAATGAGGGTGTGAAATGAAGCATTTTGTAGGGGTGAAATGGAGGAAAATGGAGGCCTCTTTGACAGTAGTTTTCTTCACCAAACAGCAGGACTCTTCCATGGAAATAGCAATGGGGGCTCTTCAAAGGATGGAAAACACATGGAGGCTTCAAGAATGATATGTTTTAGAAGGAAATGTATCTCTTGAAGTCTCAGAAACAATTTTAGCCACCTGTTTGCTTGTCAAAAATTTATAGGTGCTAACACCATGAACCAAAACTCATGACAGTCAACTGTCACGATCTGAATATATTTTTCAGCCGGATTCTCTTTGTTGGTTGACGGATTCAAAGCCTTCAAATTAAAAAATTATAAATATAATGAATTATTATAATTATTAATTATAATGGCTCGCCATGGGTTATTATTATTTAAGATGGTTAACCATGGATGACTATGGCTAATCAAGGTCATGTACCATTGAGCATTGGTGAAAATGAGTGACACTCATTGAGTGTGTTGGAAATGTTTAACCATATTTAATAAAATGATTAGAATGTAAATATTATTAATTATTAAAATTAATCTTAATAGTCTCTATATTAACAACATTAATGATAATATCATTAATACTTTTAATCATATTGTTAGAGTGAATACAAGTTTAATTTTTGCATTGGTGAAAATGAGTGACACTCATTGAGTGTGTTGGAAATGTTTAACCATATTTAATTAAAATGATTAGAATGTAAATATTATTAATTATTAAAATTAATCTTAATAGTCTCTATATTAACAACATTAACGATAATATCATTAATAATTTTAATCATATTGTTAGAGTGAATAAAAGTTTAATTTTTTTTTTATGAAGTAAAGATTATTATTCTTATTTATCAATATTAATGTTAATATTATTTTTTTAACAATATTAATATTCTTAATAGTATTAGACCTAATTTAAATATTAATCTCAGCTCAATAATTTGTTGTTTTGTATATATGTACTTATTATATTAATGAAATTTTAATATTATAATGTAAAAAATAGCCATGTAAATATTAGAATGTATGTATTATTAACTATTAATACTAATATTAGTAGTATTTATATTAACAATATTAATGATAATATCATTAATACTTTTAATCATATGGTTTTTTTTTTCTTTTCTAAGTAACACTAAATCTATTAATATAAAACATAATAGTACAAAACTGTCGCTGTCTCAGCTAAGGGAGCCTGAGCACAGGGCTTGACTGCCATGAAAATCCATAGTTTGGACTGCCCATAGTGGGGAAACCAGTCCCTTCAGATTAAAAGTCACCGCCCTCATATGGGAAACCAGCTTTACATCCAAATTGTTTGTCAAAAATGCAAAAACAATAGAAGGCCACTCTGCAAGCAGAGGATAACGAAACAAGAAAACCATAATTAACTTAAAGACATTATGCATGGAGAACAAAAACCTCGGACTACTGTTCATTGGTTGCGGAGGGCGGTTCTTCAACAATTCTACATCCAAACCCGTCACTGCTCCCTCCTTCATCAGTCGAGGGAAGCTCTTTGCCTTTGTCCTCGCCTTCCATAGCCTGGACCTGCATTGAAACGTTCAGAACAATATTTAACTGGGCCAAGGCGTCCTTGGCGATTTTTGCAGAGGTGGGGCTAGGGGCAGTGGGGCCATGAAAAGCGACAGAGGGACCGGGAATTGCAGACGGAGGTGACTCCAGGCGGGAAGACTCTTCACAAACAGTGACCGTGACATGTGCTTTGAGAACCAGTCGTTCAAACATGCAATCGAAAGTAAAATCCGTGTGCTGAAAGGATTGGCGAAGGGAGGAGGAAGAAGACGGGAGGCGAATGGAGGGAAAAGCAAAGGGGCAGACTTGAGGCGTTGGGGAGAAGACACATGGAGGTGAAGGGCGCACAGAGGGAGGAGCAAAGACAGGGCAGCGAGGCCTACCCCTGCGACTTCTGGTTTCCAGAATGTGGTCGTAGGGGAAATCTTCCATGGATGAATCAGAATAGGGAGAAGACTAAGAGCGATGGACACGACCACGACTGGAGCCATGGCAACATCGCATATGATGGCGCAGTCTAGGCATGGCGGGGGGGAGAGGATGACGAAATGGACAAAGGAGAAGAGATAGTGGAGGACCAGGAGAACTATACAGATAATTCGAGTAGCAGAACTGACTATGCGAATGGTGGAATTCCGGTACAGTCTCCAGACAACACAAAAGATCGCACTGTCTGCCTGTCTGTGTTCGAGCGCTAGTCTCAGCGCAGGCGGGCAGACAAGAAGCACTGTGAAACGTAGCAAAGGAGCATACGGGGCAAGCGCCATGCAGAAGATCCCAATCCATACCAAGATCTGAAGAAAACCAAGTGAAGAACTCGCTGCAACAACGGTTTGAGAAAATGCAATTAAGACTGCGTGGGGTGGTGTATTGAATGCCACTGTTAATGCAAGTGTGGGAGGCCAGATGGCCAGCCCAAGGTGACAGCCTCGAGAGGCGATGAGGGACGGGCGTCCCATCATGAGCTGTAAACAACCACATCCGGAGATACTTTTAATCATATGGTTAGAGTGAATAGAAATTTTAATTTTTTTTTATTGATAATTATTTTTTTAATTATTAAGAATTAAATATTATTATTGTTAATATTTATTAATATTAATTTTAATATTATATATTTAACAATATAAATACAATTAATCATATCAATATTATAATGTAAATGTTATTATCTTAATAATATTAAATGTTAAAAAATTAAAACAATTAATATTACAAATATTATTTTTTAAACATTTTAATATTATATTTAATGATATTATTAATAATATTTCTTTGAATATAAAGTCCAATTCTTATTTTCATTATTTATCATAATATTAATAATAAAAATATACATTAAAATATATAACTTTTTTAAAATTCAAACAAAATATAAAATTATATTTTTTAAACATTAAAGTGAAAGTTTTTTTTAAAAATAAAATTATTAATATTTATATTAATTGGGTTAGAGGTGGTCTTTATGTGGAGAGGTCTTTTTCATGTTTGTAGAGGTGAAAAAAAAACAGACTCATCTATTATTTGGGAAAAAAACATCATAATTAAATCCTATATATGAAACATTATTTTAAAAGGATCAATTTATTTATGCATAACCATATGAATAAAATCAAATTCCGACATAATATTATATCCGGCTCCACGGCTTTTAAACTCACTTATCCACCAACGATCTATCCGCTTCTTTCATCCAATGGTAGACACAAACCTAAAATGAAATGATTCTAATCCAACGAATATCGCATTCCATCACAACACAATGTTTAATGTTTTAACTCTATGCGAAATGGGTGGTTTCATGGTGCTACGTGTCAGCACACAACCATTGTCGTGTGCTTTCAAAGATTACTGCCTTCGCTCTCAAAGTTGTGTGATAAAACCTCTTACCATTTTGTAAAACCACTTCAATATTTCACTGTGCTATTGATTGTGGTTTTTCTCACTGATTTCTAGCCTCATTCAATTCGTGGTTTTTAATAGAATCAAGTTTAAATCCAAATATTGAATTCCCCAGCGACCATGCCCAATTATGATATATAGTATTTTACTGGCTGAGATCTTTTCTTAGGTTCTCTCTTTAAATTCTGGCCGCATACAAATTCTCTGCAATTATACAGTCACTCTTTTTATATCAAGACAAAGATTTACAAAAAAATTTGAAGCAGCATCGTGGCCATTGGGGAAAAAACACATATAATACAAGACATAAACCTCATCAACAGAAACGCCCACGAGTAAAGGCACAAATGTCCTCATTTGATGCATAATTATGAAGAGATCGACATAGTGCCAACCTAGAGGAATGATGAGACATAAGTATTTTCAAGCCTGAAGAAAAAGGCCTAATGCATGCCAAAAAGTTCAGAAGAAAACTTGTAGGAGAATGCATGAAGAAAGAAAAAGGAAACTAAGTTAGCCAAATTACAAAATTTCCATCGAGTAATAGGAAATTAAGGGAAATAATTACAGGTGGAAATTCCTACCCCATTTCCCTTCTCCATGTCGATTTTGCTTCTACCTACGGGTCCAAAGAAATCAAAACCTTGTTAGAATTTTAGCATAAGGTCACCATTCAGTGTGCGGAAAAATTTAGGAATAAACTACCAGAAAATTGAGTGAACTTACCTAACGTAGAGAACACCGAGCAGGAAGTAACCTGGTTGAACTTCTATCCTAGGAATTGTTACTCAAAACATAGATCTAATTAAAAAGGAGGTAGATGGTTAAATTAAAACTAAAATCGAGAAAGAAAAAACGAATGGATTTTCTAAGGTAAAAATGTTGAATCCAATCACTACAACAGAGGAGGAGGACTATACAATCAAAACGAAAACAATGAATACCTCAACCACGTATTCAGTAAAAGTCTGAGGTAAAAGAAGAAAAATATCACATTACCTTGAGGTATGCTCCAAACCAAAGATTTGATAGGAGTCGTGACCCCTTCTATTTGAATGTTGCTAGAATAGAGCATATGAAAACAATTGTATGAGCCATGGAACAAATAACGCTTATGCCAGATTTATACTGTAAGCAGTATTACGCTTAAGATTAAACTAATAAAGCAAAGAGAGAACTTGTATGAAGAAATGAGAAATGAGGGAAATCATTAGTAAATTATTATGTATTATTTTCATAGGTGTCCTTGGAGACTGATTTCTTCCCCAAATTAAAAAACATCGTAACGGTGAATTTGATAGCACAGATCTGTAAACGTCTAGTCGCTCGAATGGAACGATGTATCTGCCTTTGAAAACGCCCCTGCAACCACCCAAATATCCAGTTCATTAGTAAAAATTACAAGGCCTGGTATTCATAAAATCAGACAAAAAAAACACAGAAAGGCCTGACCAAAGTTATACCTATAAGTGGGACAAAATCATACCAGTGTGTTCTCCAACAAGACTCTCTATCCATTAGCTGGTAAGAGAGGGTTGTAAATGATCATGGAGGGCAGGGGCTGCTCAAGCTCTGTGTGGGTTACGCGACCTCCAACATTCCTGCTTCAGATTAAAACAAACAAATTTCTACTCAGCCGCTCTGCGTCCAAATGTCTTGGCTACTCTGAACGGGGTGGCCTTATGGTCTGAACGAAATTGGGAGCGTTACAGAATTTCAAGCATCACCTTCAGCACGTTGGATAATGTCAACGGAAAATACATCTTCCTAATCAATGTGTCATTATTCCTTCAACATCCATATGTTTCAAAATCCAAATAGACATGCATTTCAAAGTGTGTGTTGGATAATGTCGACGACATACGTGGAGATAAATAAGATGCACAGTAAATTTTTAATGATAGTTTGGTAAAAATTTAATTTAAGTAGGTTTTAAACACTTGATTTAGACATGAAAGGAGGGTATGGTTTTTAATTTCATTCATTGATTGAGTGGCAACGACGAGAATATATTGGCGTCTCTAAATCTACACCATCCGATCAAAATGATTAATTAAAAAATGATTAAATCATCCAATTCCAATAGGGGGTTACGCCTATCGGCGTAACTAGCCCCTTTGTTTACAAAGAGTTTCTCTCACCATATATAAGTACTGAGCAGTCCCACCTCGTGAAGCCCAATGGTCCATGATTTAGTGAGACTTCAACGGTTAGGATTAATTCTTGAATTATCTACAACTAATGTTGAGTGTGCCTATACTCCTTCTGTAAATTACTTATTAAAATTTAAAGTACTCATAAAAATTCCACAGTTAAGCGCACTTGAGCCAGAGGCGTTTTGGGATGGGGGACCACCAGGGAAGTCCTAGTTACTGGGTGAAAGCCCTAGAAGTAATTATTGCCGCTATGTGATTCATTTCACTAGTTTCAATCCCACTTATCCACCCCTGTGAGCATCACCCAATACAACTAGTGCTAAGTGGACTATTCAAAAATCATGAGAAATTAGTTAGTTATGACTACCTCTCATGGAAATGGTCATAGTTAAATGACTTTCTTAACACAGTTGAATCCAAAAAAAAATGATATATAATATAATGCACTGTGGGAACCCCTCAATAATTAAAAACAAATGAGTAAAGGGAGCTCTACCTGAATGGTTCATGAGGCACAATACTTGCTAAGGTTTTTCAAATGGGGTGGAAATATATGTGGGATTGATTGTGGGGAAAAATCCACCGTTAAGCGCGCTTGAGACAGAGGAGTTCTGGGATGGGTGACCACCCAGGAAGTTCTGGTTTCCAGGTGAAATCCTTGGAAGTGATGATTGACACTATGTGATTCATTTCACAGTTTCAATCCCACTTCTTCACCACTGTGAGCATCACCTGATGCAATGACTGCTAAGTGGACTATTCAAAAATCATGAGAATCATGGAAATGTTCATAGTTGAATCCAAAATAAAAACTGATATATAATATAATGCACTGCAGAAACACCTAAATACTTAAATACCAATGAGTAAAGTGAGCTCTACCCGAATGGTTCATGATGTGAGCATCACCCAATGCAATGAGTGCTAAGTGGACTATTCAAAAATCATGGAAATGGTCATAGTTGAATGACTTTCTTAACGTAGTTGAATCCCCCCAAAAAATGATATATAATATAATGCACTGTGGAAAATCCTCAATACTTAAATACAAATGAGTAAAGTGAGATCTACCTTAATGGTTCATGAAGCACAATACTTGCTAAGGTTTTGCAAATGGGGTAGCAAGCTAGGTGGGCTTGATTGTGGGGGAAAATCCACAGTTAAGCGCGCTTGAGCCAAAGGAGTTTTAGGATGGGTGACCACCCGGGAAGTCCTCGTTACTGGGTGAAAGCCCTGGAAGTGATGATTGATGCTATGTGATTCATTTCACTAGTTTCAATCCCACTTATTCAGTTACGACTACCTCTCATGGAAATGGTCATAGTGAATCACAAGTTTCAATCCCATTTACTCAGATACGACTATCTCTCATGGAAATAGTCATAGTTGAATGACTTTCTTAACGCAATTCAATCCGAAAAAAAATTATATATAATATAATGCACTGCGGAAACCCCGCAATATGTAAATACTCATAAAAATTATGACGAGAAACCTAGATACTTGGATGTCAAATTTATGATGTCAACTCATGCGTATTTGAAAATGGAGTTCCTAAAATGGATACATAATGATTTCAATGTACATGTAAATATATCACACTTTTATGTACATAGTACTTGAAGAAGTCTAAATCCCATGAAAAAGTGCCCACATAGGTAGCAAAGAAGTCAGGCCAATTAATGGGTCATTGTTTTTTTCCTTGCAAAAATGGGGAAATCTGAAATGTTTGAGTAGTTGGACGAGTTGTAACAGTGAATGTGTGGGTTAGGAAATGATAATGAAGATTTCTATATTATTAGATATGAAGGAGAGTATATATAATTATCTTCATAAATATTAATAAATATTAACGTGGGTTGGGCCAAGGGTTAAATTTGACAGGAGTCTTATCCATCACTACAAAAAATCATGATGCTTTTATTTTTAAACTATCATTTATATAAATTTTAGTATTTGTTTTTACCAGTTTCATCTAACTTATGAAAATTATATTCATAAACACTTTCACATGAAAAGAAAAAATGTAGATATCAATGCAACTGAATTAAATAATAAAATTTAACTTAACATAAATAGAAATACACATACCATGTATTCCATTTAATTCAATTCAATACCAATCCTATTAAAAGAACAATATTTGTTAAATAAGTTTCAAACATAATATGCATAAACTATGTGAATGTTCAAAAAATACATTTAATATCTTCATATAAGCTAACTAAATTTTGTATAGTTTTACCAAAAAAGGTAATTGTCAAAACACAACATCATTAAAAACATAAACATAAAATAATAGACCTTAAATATTGAAGATTCTTATTTCTTTGACATCTTTCCAGATGTCATATACCATATCTCATTCCACCATAATTGAATCAATTCGATTTACGGACACTCACATCAAGGAATCCAATGCATCCAATGCAACTAACTATATTTTTGTTATTCCAACATCCTTTATTATGTTTTGTCTTGAGAATCATCTCTCACATTTTTGTTATTTCGACATCCTTTATTATGTTTTGTCCTGATAATCCTGTCTCACATGAAATTGTACTTGCAGGAATAGTAAGTATTGTCTCCATAAATTTGAAATATTAGGAAAATTTGAATGCAAACATGTAACATAAAAATTCCTCTAATCATATTTCGTGGATGATCCCTCACAGTTAATAGTGATGGGACCAGCCCTTTTCGAATTCTGTGATGAATTAATAATAACTTTACAATTAATTGGACTTTAATTTATCCTATTTTTTTCGGTGGACTTGTAATGGATATATGTTTGATCTCGGATTTATTGGCTTGTACTCGTATTTTTGTGAAGAGGACGACTTTCCCTCTCCTCGGCATGTGCGATCCCTCCTTTTGTTATGCTCCTAAGTCTTGTTCACTTGGTATTTTTTTCACTATACACGGCTGTGAGGTTCTGTGACTGTATCTCTGTGATTATTGTGGTTAGTTCTTCGTGGGTTTTGTTTGTTATGAGGTCTCAGCCTCTGTTTTCACTTACTGGACTCGTCGTTTCACTATCTGTTCACCTTTCAACTCTTCATAGCTCGTTTTCGTTTGATACAATGGCTCTGTGGGTATCTCCTGTATCGTCGATGAGCTCGATGGTTTTGAAACTTGAATCTTCAATGTCTGCAAATGGGTTTCCCCTTCTGGGAGGGTCTATGGTGGTTAACAGTATTTACTTTCGAATGCACCTTCTATTATGCTATTTGCTTGCCCATTGTTTAATGGTTTCTCTGATTGTGATTTTTATTTTTTCTTCCAGGTCGCAACCAGCAGGAACTCGCATTCGACCTTGGCTCGACGAATGCCCAAGGTAAGTCCTCTCTCTCTACTTCAGTTTTTTGGTCTTTTTCTTCCTGGTTAAACTAAGGCTTTCGCTCCTTGTTAACAGGTTCCTTGTTTGGTTGGTGATCGTTTGGCTTCTTCTTCATCTTATTGCTAACCTCATGGTAGGTTTAAGTTCATAAACCCTAAACCCCTCTACTTTGTTTCAAATTTAAATATTTTCGTGGCTCTTACTGTTTTTTTTTTATTTCCTCTACAGATGGTCGGTCAGTGCTCCAAGTAAGGTTGTTGTTTCTACGGTTGCTGACTGCCAAATGGGTAGGGTCTCTCCCTATCTTCACTTTCAGTCTTTAGGGTATTAGGAATCTCAACTCCTCTGTCGTTTTTCCGCCATGGTGGATTTTCTATTGATTGTAGTTTTGATAAAATATTTTGCTCCTATTTGTAAAAAAAAAACTCTGGGAACTCAGGGAATTCTTTGGCTTCAGTGTTTGCCGTTGGTAACGTGAATTTTGCATCGGGGTTTGGAACCCATATACTCAACTGAATATATAATATTCCTATCTATGTTTTTCGGCCACAACAGTCTTCTTGGAATTTGTAGTTAACTTATTTGGTAACATGTAAAAAAAATAAATTTCTCTGGTTGGAACGATACCTGTGTTTCCTCGATTACAATGTTTGATGAACTTATGTAGTGGTAGCTATTCTGTCGATAATGTAAATCTCTGTTCTTAGAAGCAGTTCTGTCTGCATAGTCGATATGATCACTCCTGTTTGTTCTTGTCTATCTTTCGAATGCTTGAAAAGAAAATTTACTCCACTAGATCTTTCTGTCATTGTTTTACGTGCATCCCATAAATTATTGAAACAAGAATAAACTTGACTTACGCTGCAAATGGATTCAGATGGTTTGTTTCTAATTCTTTTCTGTGATTTTATTCGTCTTTGGCTATCATCAAAATCAACCTTACAGATGTATTCTCTTGTCCTTTTTGTATCATTGTTGAACAGTTATGTCTTTTTGAAACTGTCAACAGTTACATATAGTTATAATGGACAATTGTTTCTTTTTTTGTTCACCCGATTTCCGTACCTAACTTAAGACAGTAACTAAGAGAAATTACAATCAAATTTAAAAAAAAAAACATAACTTGTTGTATAAGTTTTAAATGCTAAAAATAAATAAATAATTAAAATAACACATGTGCAATGACTTGTAAACTTGTGAGACAAAATACTTAAATTTTTTTGTTCACCCTGAGTTGGATGCTCCTGCATCAAATAGGAAGAGTATCAACAAATGGATGGAACTTGAACATAATCTTTTGCAAGTTGTTTGCAAGTGTCTACTGAACCTTCAATACAATGCTTCCAAGATTTTTTTTGTATATCAACATAGTCACCGTATCCATGTAGAATTTATACAAATCGTAATTCATGCATTGGAATATGCCCCTTCTTATCACAAATTTCTAGAAAATCGAAATTGAGAGCAACATATTCAAGCAAAGGTGCCAATCTCATGGTTTTTAAAAATATCATGGTTAAAATATAATTTTCACTTTAAAAAAATAATAAGGTGCCAATATCATGGTTAAAATATAAGTTTCATTTAAAAAAAATAGAAAAGAGAAAACAATAACTTAAACACAATGGAAAAACCTTACAGAAATAAAAACCATCCATATCAAGGATCAAATTCCCAATATTAAATTATAAATCATAAATCATAAGAGACTTCCAAATATGAAAATTTAAAGGTCTTTAGAACTCATAATAGTAACTATTAAGTTTTATAACTAGTTAAGGTCAATATTAAGCTTTATTTATATAATTTAGAGAATATGTAGAACTCATTATAGTAACTATTAAGTTTTACAACTAGTTAAGGTGAATATTAAGCTCTATTTATATAATATAGAGAAATGTGTAGTGATTGAAATATTATAGGATGAAAGAATTGAAATTAAAAAATACATAATCAAATAAAATTTTAAAGAAACCATATAAACAGTTATTAATACTTGAATGAAAAGAATCTTGAAATCAACCTACTCATTATCTTAAGAAAACACATATTTTCCTATCATATTTTCACATGTGTAAAATAAATACATTTAAATGCAAATGAATAAATAATAAACAATTTTTTCAATATAAATATAAATATAAGTGCAAAACCCAAACAATATTTCTTAAAGAAAACTTTATTAAGTTTAATATTTATTAATGAAAATTTCAATTTAAGAAAAACATTAACAACTTAAACCATACCTTTAACATAGCTAAATAATTTTAAATAAATATTTAGTTATACATTTCTCAAATATATATTTAATATATTATTTATAAGTATATATTATTATTTTTAAAATTGGAATCTCAAAAATTGACAACAACAAGAATTGCAAAACTAGTTTGATTAATTTTTAGTTGAGACATGCAGCAAAACCACTCAATGTGTCGACATGACTAAACCTCTTACTTTGATTACAATACTTGTTATTATTCACCCAAATCCACAAATTAAATAAAATTCCACTCAATTAAGATAATTTGGAGTGATAAGTGAATTCACTGCCTCCCAATAAATAAATATGTATAATACCATACAAAATCACAATCACCAAATGAAATACATAAATCTTCAATTCTAAAAACCCTAACAATGTATTTAGGTAAAATTCACAAGACCAAGAATGCATAATGCCAAAATCCAATACAAAATTATGTTATTAAAGCACAACTTAACTATAGGCCCAAGAAGGTAAGTCAATAAAACGAAAAAGATGAAAATTTGCAAATTGGAAAAATCCAACTTTTGAAATCCACCAAACCAAATCTCTAGCAATAAAAATTTTAAATTTATAGAACCCAATAATGAAAACAATTGGTAATATAAGTTTATAGAACCCTAGTAAAAGAATCGATTGCTAATATAAGTTTATAGAACCCTAGTAAAAGAATCAATTGCTAATATAAGTTTATAGAACCCACTAAAGAAAACATCAATTTTAGAAAACCAAACATGTAAATATGAGTTTCACCACTACTTATTTCATGTTTTTGTAAATTTGGTACAATTGACTACTAAGGAAAGGTGTGTACATCTCTTTAAACTAAATAGTCTAATAGCTCTAGTCTCATGTCTCAGACATTTTTGTAAATTTCATACAATTAGATACTGAGAATAACTTGAGGAAGGTTAAGAGACATTTTTTTCAGTGGGATAATGTAGTCATTAGATTACATATATTACTTTATAGACATGGTATTAACCAAATTATTACTAGGCTTTGGTTTTGAGGACAAAATCATGGAAGTTCTCACATAGTTTGAAGAAATGAAAGGGAAATATATAAAACCTGAAATAAATCGGTCAGCGTTCAATAATAGGTGCATTCAGGTATTTAGGGGTAGCGATTAGCTAGCCACGAATTAGGATTTAAGGATTGCAATTGTGTTTTAATGTGTTTTATTTTAAGAGGTAATATTGAAGTGGGTTTAATCGTTAAGAGTATGTGTTTTCTTCTCAGAGATTACAGGTTCAAAACTAGAGAGGTATAATATGTATGTTTTCATAGATTTCTAAAGAGTCAAATAACTAAGGGAAGGTAGTTCCCTCTTCCTTTAAATAAAATATCTTATATACCAATTTGATGTCTAACTTGACCATAACCTTAAAATTAGATAATACAAACTACACTACCAACTACACCACCATTAACTAGCTATACACTGTAAACCAACTTCTTTACAAATTGCACAGTGCACCCAACTTGAAAGTTTTCAATATATGGGAATCGAGATACTAATTTTTATCTACTTAGTCTACTACATTAAATAATTTAGTGAACAATACAAAAAACTCAAGATTCAACTCAGTAGTCATTAAATAAAACTCTTAAAATTTGATGGACATTGGAAAGAAAAAAGCACATTGGAAAAATCAGTTATTATATATATATATATATATATATATATATATCTGTGTGTGTGTGTGTGTGTGTGTGTGTGTGTGTGATTTATTTTAGGATACAAGAGCATTAAGGTAGAGTCAGCAATGTGACAAATTGGTCATATGTTGTGGCTTCGGAAGAGGATTAGCAGTCCAAGAATTTGAAGACTTTACTTTTTTTTAAAGTACTTTGTTTAAGTTAATGTGGGCTAACTCAACCATTGTAATTTGCAGAATAAAATAATGGTTAAATTAGAATTAGTTAAGTTTTTAGTTGAATAAACTGTTTGGAAACTGATCAAAATTTTCTGAACCATATGGGGATTTTGCGGAAAGGCATAAAAACAAACCAAATCCACCATTGTGGGGTTCTGCCATCCATAGCGAGAAAGGAGAGAATAGTGAACCAGAAGTAAATGTAAAAACCAACCATCTAAGGGCTTGGCTCTGTGTTTTCCATTCCTAAATTATTTACAAGTGTTTTTTGTTTGATGGGGATCTCTGTGTTTTTTTTTTTAAAGAAGCATTTCTTTTCCAAATAAATTCAAATTGTTTTGTACTAATATTGGGTTCCCTATTTTAAATTAATTATTTGAATCTCTGTTGAAATTTAATACCTGTATTTGAGATGAACAACAAGAATACTAAACGGATTTGTAGGCATGTCAGGTCTATAGACTTTGCATATTCCTTGTTGGATCAAATATTGTGTTAGTCGCAAGAAAAAACCAATCGGGTTTGCAGGCTCGACAAGGACCATTGGATCCAACCGATCAAAGAAGGAAGATCACACCATAGGTGGAGAGACATCGCACATCGCAAAGGATAGAGATTACTACTCATTTTGCAAGTTAAATAATTTGACTTGCAATGCAAAGTGGTATAACAGAGGTGTAGCGCGGACCATCGGATCCAGCCAAGATCAAACGACAGAGATTGGAAGCAGCAATCACAAATCGCAAACTTTGAAGGATAGCGCTAAGGGCCATTGCAAGGTAAGGTAAGAGTTTTGCGATGAAAAGTGTGGGAAGCCACTTGTCAACATAGTGCAACATCGCATCGCGCAGAAAATAGGTTTTAACTCTTAAGGTTACAGTGTAAAAACTACGAAGTGTGACTGATCGTGATTGGTCAGGACTGTGTGGGACCCTTAAGGCAGGAATCCCATGAAGTTGAATTTTTTTGGGTTGCTGTATAGTCCATATATGTTATGAAATCCCACTGTTGATTTTGTGTGTGTATGTATGTTGTTAAACTCTAAGGTTGAACCCAGTTGTGAAGTAAAAGGGATTTTTATTAAAGCTTAAAAACTCCATTCCACATTGTAATTCTGATATTTTGCAGCTAGCCTGCATCAATTTCTACCAAAGAAAATTTTTGTTCCTAAGTGAAGATGGAATTAAGGAGAAGAGGTCGGGGAAGAGCTGAAGCAGGGAGAAGAGGTTGAGGAAGAGATGCAAGAGGAGCAGCAGATGAAGAACTGCACGAAGAAATTAGAATACTATAAGCATGTTTGGCAGCAGTAGAAGCAGGAAGGCGTAGGGACCCTGAAGCTGGAGATGATAGTGAAGATGAGGAGCCAGAGGCACAAATAGATGAGCCAGAGAACGAACCACCAAAAATTAGATTACTGAAATCTGTTTTGATGGCTAGCAACAAGCTAAGATCAGAGCTCTCTAATTATGATGGCAGTTTATCCACATAATCTTTTTTGAACTAGATAAGTGAGTTGGATAAATACTTCGAGTATGAGGAAATTAGTGAGGACAAGAAAATCGATTTTCTTTCACTATGTTGAAGGGACACGCCGCACTTCGGTGGGACAGTGTGCAGGCAGAAAGAAGAAGACTGAACAGGCCCTTGATCAAGATTTGGGACAGGATGATTGCAAAGATGAAAAGTAAGTTCCTGCCTAAGCATTACGAAATTTCCCTTTATAGACAAGTGCGGAATCTGAGACAGAGAACAATGACTATAAAGGAATACACATAAGAGTTCTATAAATTGAACTTAAGCATTGGGTACGTTGAAAATACCCCTGAGAAGACATCCATATTTTTGAATGGTCTACAGATGGAAATATTGGATGAGATCAATATTATTTCCCCAAGAACTATAGAGGAGGCATACCAGTGTGCTTTCAAGGTGAAATAAAATATTGCCAGGAATCAGAATGCAAGAAGAGGACGTGGATCCGGTAGAGGAAGAGGACAGGCCTTTGGAAGAGGTAGCACTACCAACAGTAATGAAGAAGGCAATAGTTCAAAGACTTTGGGATAAACTGAGAAGGAAGGTAACAACAGAGGTGGAAGGCCATACCAATGAGGAAGAGGTAATGGTAGAGGTAGAGGAAATGCCTACGAGTGTTACAAGTGTCACAAATGGGGACATAGGTCTTTTGAATGTCCTGAAAATGAGCCAGTTGGACAGAGGGGAGCGTATGTTGCTCAACCTGATGAAGCAGAGGCAGTGCCACAAGAGGTGGAGAATGTGCTTGAAACATGAGAGGCCTTGGTGTTGAACAAGGTATTTCTAAAACTAGGTAAGGAGGTGGCTGACCTGACACACATGAAATCATTTTTCCGGATTGTGTGTGAGTATCATGGAAAGTGTTGCAAATTGATTATAGATAGTGGAAGCACTGATTACATGGTAGCCACTGAGATGGTGGAGAAATTGGCTTTGAAGAAGTCGAAGCATATGACTCCATATAAGGTGTCTTGGTTACAGAAAGGATACCAACTGCTGGTTGATGAGCAGTGCGAGGTGGAGTTTCACATTGGTAAGTAAAAGGATAAGATAACTTGTGATATTATGCCTATGGACATATGCCATATTCTGCTGGGCAGACCATGGAAATATGACATAAAGGTTGTCCATGATGGCGAGAATAATTGTTACAGGTTTTTGAAGGATGGGATAAAGCATATGCTAGTTCCCATGAAAGAAGAAGAGACTGCAGAAACTAGTGCTACTAAAACACTATTGGTAGGTGGGAAGGAGTTTCTATGACAGATTGAGGAGAATGAAATGAATTATGCAGGTGTGTAGAGGCCAAGAACAATATTAATGGATAAAATAATCATTGATTTGCCTATGGAAATACATGACATGTTGTAAGAATTTAGTGATATTGTGGTGGATGATCTACCAGATAAATTACCACCAAAGCGGAGCATTAGTCACCATATTGATTTTATTCTAGGAGCTACTTTGCCAAACAAGGCTTCTTATCAGATGAGTCCGAAAGACAATGAGGAGATCAAGAAGCAAGTACAGGAATTGTTAGATAAAGGAATAGTTTGAGAGATTTTGATCCCTTGTGTTGTTCCCACCGTTTTAGCTCCCAAGAAAGGAGGTGAATGGCGGATGTGCAATGATTCCCTGACAATAAAGAATATTACTATCAGGTACAGGTTTCCTTTACCTCGGATGGATGATATGATGGATTGTCTGAGTGGAGCAGTGTACTTTTCAAAGATATATCTAAAAAGAGGCTATCACCAGATCAGGATTAGAGAAGGTGATGAATGGAAGACATATTTCAAGACCAATGAAGGCTTGTATGAATGGTCGGTCATGCATTTTGGGCCGAGAAATGCACCCAACACATTAATGTGTTTTATGAATGAGATGTTTAAAGAATTCATTGGTAAGTTTGTGATTGTATATCTAGATGATATACTTATCTTTAGCAAAACAAAGGAAGAACATTTTTGGCATGTTAGGTATGTGCTAGAAAAATTGCAGTGGAATAGATTGTTAATGAATTTGAAAAACTATTCTTTTTTAAAGAAAGAGTTGATTTATCTAGGCTTTGTAATTTCTGAGAATGAATTGAAGATGGACCCAGAGAAGGTTGCAGCCATAGTTAGCTGGCCATCTCCCAAAAGTTTGTTTGAAGTAAGAATTTTTCATGGATTGGCAAGTTTCTATCGGAAGTTCATTAAGAACTTCAGTGGTATTTTTGCACCTATTTTGGATACCATTAAGAAGGAAAATCAGCCTTTTCATTGGACAGAACCTGCTGAGAGGAGTTTTCAGTTTTTGAAGAAGAAGATTACGGAAAAACCAATCCTAAATTTGCCAGACATCAACAAAATTTTCCAAGTTCATTGTGATGCCACTGGGAAAGCCATTGGTGCGGTACTCAGCCAAGAAGATAAGCCAGTCGCATATTTTAGCGAGAAGTTAAATGAGAGAAGGCAGAAGTATACGTCTTATGACAAAGAGTTTTATGTAGTCGTCCAAGCATTGAAGCATTGGAGACATTATTTGCTGGCTATTGAATTTGTCTTGTTTTAAGAGAATTCTGCATTGCAATATATCATGCAGAAACACAAGACGAATCATAAACATGCGAAGTGGGTGGAGTACTTGCAGAGTTTTACATTTTTTTTGAAACATATCAGTGGTCAGGCCAATAAGGTGGCAGATGCGTTAAGCAGGAAGAGTCTAATATTACAAGAAATAACAGTGCAAGTGTTGGGATTTGAGCATCTCAAATACTTGTATGAAGTGGATGCATATTTTAAGGAAGCTTATGAAGCTTGACAAAATCCACTGTTGAGGGAAAATAGTCCATGGTTGGACTATAACATGTAGGATGGGTCGTTGTTCAAAGGAGGATATTTGTGTATTCCAGAATTTTCTATGCGAGAGAACTTAATTCAGGAAAAATACAGTGGAGGTTTAACTGGACATTTCGGCATAGATAAGACTTTGAATTAACTGAGCCACTTTTACTATTGGTTGAGAATGCGAAGGGATGTAAAAATATTCGTGGTCAGGTGTAAAGTGTGTCAACATGCAAAGGGACGCAGCCAGAATGCAGGGTTGTATACACCCTTACCCATTCTGAATAGACCATGGGAGTCAGTGAGCTTGGAGTTTGTCTTACGTTTTCCGAAGAAAAAATGGGGATTTGATTTCATCATGGTGGTGGTGGATAATTTCACCGAAATGGCACATTTCATTCCATGCAGAAAGACAAGTGATGCCACACATGTAGCTCATTTTTTCTTTACAGATATGGTCAGATTATATGGCTTGCTGAAGTCCATCATCTCGGACAGGGATGTAAAGTTCACAGGCCATTTCTGGCGAACATTGTGGAAGAAGTTAGACACCAAACTAAATCTCAATTATGCTTATCATTCACAGTCATATGGGAAAATTGAAGTTGTGAACAGGATTCTAGGAAATCTGCTGAGGAGTCCGGTTGGTGAAAATTCCTAACAGTGGGATCATGTGCTTGAAAAAGAAAAGTTTGTTTACAATGACTCACCCAACAGAAGTAAGGGTAGAATTCCTTTCCAAATCCTATATGGAATTCACCCATGTGGAGTATTTTAATCACAAGATTTGGGTCTGTTAGAACACAGGAGTGATGATGGCGAAGGTTTCGCAAAAGAAATCAGTGATCTACATAAACAAGTCAAATTGAAACTACAAGATAGCAGCCAAAAATATAAATAACGAGCATATTTGAAAAGGTGAGAGGTACAATTCGAAGTAGGAGACCTATTACTGACACATTTGTGCAAGGAGAGGTTACCTAAAGGCAATTACAACAAATTGAGGATGAAAAAGATAGGGCCTTGTAGAATTATTCAGAAGTTTTCTGAAAATTCTTACAAGTTGCAGTTACCTCCGGGTGCAGGAATCTCACCCATCTTTAATGTGGCAGATTTGTACCCATACACTACAGTCAATGAAGAAGATAATTTAGAGAGACAAACACGGGACACTGAGGATGAAGAGATATCATGGATTAAACAGATGCCTCTATCACAACCATTGGAAATTGAACAGATTCTGGACACACAGGTAGCCAGGAAGACGCAAAACAAAGAATATTTAGAGTATCTCGTCAAATGGAAGGACCATGCTGTAGAGGATTGTTCTTGTTTGGATGCTGCCAAAATTCAAAGCACAGGGTACTCTATTGAAGAGCTCATGGACATGAGCCATGAATTTAATTTACCTCGGGAGCCTGATGTAGGAGCATTAAGGTAGAGCCATCAATGTGACAAATTGGTTATATGTTGTGGCTTGGGAAGAGGATCAGCAATCGAAGAATTTGAAGACTTTATCTTTTTAAAAGTATTTTGTTTAAGTTAATGTCGGCTAACTCAACCATTGTAATTTGCAGAATAAAATAATGGTTAAATTAGAATTAGTTAAGTTTTTAGTTGAATAAACTGTTTGGAAACTGATTGACGGTTTCTGCACCATATGGCGATTTTGGGGAAAGGCATAAAAACGAACCAAATCCACATTTGTGGGGTTCTTCCATCCATAGCGAGAAAGGAGAGAATAGGGAAGAAGAAGTAAATGTAAAAACCAGCCATCTGAGGGCTTGGCTCTGTCTTTTCCATTTCTAAATTATTTCCAAGTGTTTTGTGTTTGATCGGGATCTCTGTGTTTTTTTTTTTTAAAGCAACATTTCTTTTCCCATTAAATTCTAAGTGTTTTGTACTAAGATCGGGTTCCCTCTTTTAAATTAATTATTTGAATCTCTGTTGAAATTGAATACCTGTATTTGAGATTAAAAAAAAAAATATTAAAAGGATTTTAGGCAGGACGGGTCTATAGAATTTTCATATTTCTTGTTGGATTGAATATTGTGTTAGTCGCAGGACAAAACAAATTGAGTTTGAAAGCTTGACGAAGACCATTGGATCCAACCGATCAACGATGGACAATCACACCGCAGGTGGAGAGACATCGCAGATTGTAAAGGATATCGATTACGACTCATTTCTCAAGTTAAAGAATTTGAATTGTGATGTGAAGTGGTATAACGAAGGCATAGCGCAGACTGTCACATCCAGGTGAGATCAAACAGTGGATATTGGAAGCGGCGATCACAAATCACAAAATTTTAAGGATAGCGCTAAGGGCCATCGCAAGGTAAGGTAATATTTTTATGATGCGAAGTGAGGAAAGCCATGTGTCAACATAGATCAACATCGCATCATGCAAAAAATATGTCTTAAGTCTTAAGGTTACATTGTAAAAACTATGAAGTGCGACTGATCGTGATTGGTCAGGACTGTGTGGGACCCTCCAGTAAGGAATCCCGCGAAGTTGCATTTGTTTTGGTTGTTTTATAGTCTATATATGTTATGCAATCCAGCTGTTGATTTTCTGCATGTATGTATGTTGTTAAAATCCAAGGTTGAACCCTGTTGCGAAGTAAAATGGATTTTTATTAAAGCTTAAAAATTCCATTCTGCAGTGTAATTCTGATATTTTGCAGCTAGCCTGCATCATTTTATATATATATGATTTGAAACTTATGATTTTATACGACCGTCAGATGATTATAAATTATTCGCAAGTTGATATTTTAGATTTAGAATGCACGGTATTTGATACCGCTAAAATGAGTCAAAAGGGTTAATTTTAACCGATATTGCAATTTGTTTTTAAAGCAATTTACACATCAAATTACGACATGTGCAGAAATTGTTTCATTTCAAGTGACGAGCCATTTTTCAAACATTTTAGACAACTTATAAATATCAAAATTGAGATAGATTGATCACAGATATAAAGATATAAAAATTAAGGATGATGATATAATTTTTCATTAAATTAAATTGTGGAAATTAAGAATGGGGTTTTATTATTTGATTTGATTTTATTTTATTTGGTAAGACTATATTTTCAATATCTGTAATATATCACTTTGATGGGAAATTGAATCACTAACTTCACATCAAGGAGCATCTTAACAAAATTCCCAATCACCTTCTATCTAAGACCCCCTCTATACTATTTGATGTTTTGCTCGAATAATAAATCTATATTATTTTAATATATTTTTTTAATATATAAATAGATTTAGATTTTTGAAATTCCTTAAAAACATAATTGTGCAAATTGCAAAGACCAAACTTATCATTTCAATCAACAATACAAAATTTGAAGTAAAATAATAAAAAAAATATACATTAAAAATGACCTAATGAAATTGTGCATTGTTGAAGACTCTAGAAAGTAAATACATAAATAAATTGCAAGCTAAATACTTTAAATTTATAGAAAATTTCATTATTGTGATTATTAATGGTAATAATCCATATACAAAAATAATAATACTATTTTTATATAGAGAAGAGAGGATAAGCATTCAATGAATGTTTTTATAGTCATTTCACTCACTTATCAAAAACACAAATTCAAAATCCTAATAAAACAAAAATACTTCAATGAAATATGAATATCATATGAATAAGATCAAAAATCATGTTAAGTAGATTTATAGATTTATGGGTGTATTTTTCTAAAGGTAATCTAATTAATAGATGAATTTTTTTATTTTTTCTTTCCTTCCTCCAGTTCATATGGGGTGTATTTAGTGCTCAATTTTTTTAAATATGGGGGCCAAAAATACAGATTGTCCATTCATGGTTTCCAATGCCTTTCCAACTCAATGCAACTAATGTCCAATCACATTAAATGCAAAATGGAAGTTGAGTGTCATTAGTACTGGTATGAAGGTTTTTCAATCATTTGAGAATATGGATGGTGGTGATGGGTAGGGATTGAGCCTTTCTGTTGAGGTGTCAAGTTATGGTTCTTGTTCCTTCAGGGATGACATTGATGAAAGAGTGACATAGATTTGTTTTTGTAAAGTTTTTGGTGTTGGTATACTCTCATGATCATGTAGGTGTTGAAGTTTTTAATGGATGCATATTTTTGAGAGAGTGGCTACCTTGGTGGTTGTTATGCCTTGAGGGACCTTATTGATGAAAGGGTGACATCTGTTTCTTTCTCCAAAGTTTTTGGTTTTGCTATACTCTCATGATCCTGTAGGTGTTGTTGTTTTTACTGGATGGATATTTTTGAGAGAGTGACTACCTTGGTGGTTCAATAGAGTTGTGGGTGTGTTTGGTCTTGATGTATGAATTTTCTTATGAGAGCATGATCCCTAGGTCTCAATACAACAGTTGGTGTTGCTAGTCTAGATGCACATTTTTTTACTGATATCCATGATAGGTGAAAATTGTCTCACTTACTGCTGCATGGATGATATTTCTCCATGGTCTTCTTGAAGTTATGGTTTTTAATATGTTGATATTTGTCGGGACTCTTTAATGAGCAACAATCTCAATGCTGTATCTATTTTGTTTCTAGTTCATTCTAGATCTGTTTATGAAAATTGAAATCCCAAATCAGTCATCTTGACTTTACAATGATTCTTTGCTATCTATGTAAAATTTACCAAAAAAAAATTGATTTGTTTTTTGAGCTTTTGTAGGTTAATTTTACTTAAAATGATTTTTCTTAAGTTTTTGTGGATTAATTTAACTGGAAATTTGACATATTTTTAAAAATCATAAATTGCTTAATCTATATAGTTTGAATGCTTCCCAATTTTTCAAATCATTAATTCATTTAAAAACATATTTTAAATAATAAAAAATATAAGGTAACTTAAAATTGGAAAAATAAAATAGTACATACCATTGGATAAACGTTAAGTTATAAATCATAAACGTTAAGTTATAAATAAAAATTTTGATTTATTTTAAAACATCTCATTCAAAAAAAAAAAAAAAATATATATATATATATATATATATATATATATAACAATTTATTCACTTTCTTTAAATAATCATAAAAATGCAAATAATCATGTGAATTACATAGTGATACCTATAATCGGCCCTTTTTACAACATGCATCCAGAGTTGGTCTCATGGAGTTTGATCAAATTCTCTGTCATGAGGCATTTTAACTATTCTACACAATCAGAAGAATATTGCACCCCTCATAAAAATAAAGAAAACGCCAAAACCTTTTGACGAATACTGTACTTGTTAAAAAATAAAAGAAAACTGACAGAAACAGAGACGAAGTTGTTACAAAAATCCGACGCTGCACGCAGTACTACAATCAAATGTACCAGCAATAATAAATTTGCTGCGCTGATCTTAAATTGCGTTGCATCCAATTATAACGTTGGGGTTGCAGAGTTAAATTAAATTCAAAAAACCCACTTAACGTTGGGCCAGGAAAACTACGATTCAATGTCAAACTCATTAATGGTAGATTTAAGAAATGTTTGAAAGAAATTTTAGCTGTGGACCCTACCATTCAAATGTCAATCGCAGTAATGGCAAATTTATGATGAATTAGATACAAGGTGAAACAAAATGGAAATTATTTGGCCACGTTTTTGGTTATTTTAGAGTCTTCTCACGTGAATTATGATTGGGCTTTCGTGTTTTTAGAACGAGGAATAATTTAATTGAATTATGATTTGTTTTCTAAAATAAAATAAAATAATATCATATTCAAAATTATATAATAATTATTTTTTAAAAAAAATTATAATATATAATAATTATTTCAAAGAAAATAATGCTAAATAAAATGACAGATGTAAAATTTTATTATATTAAATATATTTAAAAAAATACACTATATTTATATTAAAAACAATTCTAACAAAATTTAAACTAATTTTTCATGATGGTCCAAAAATTGCTTACCTCTCGCCTTTATCTAATCACCTAAACATATACATATATAATATAACTAAATTGATTAAAACTTATATATATCATCTAACAGAAAAAAATATACGTATTACTTAATTTAAAAAAAAAATTACATGTATATAGTTTAATAAATAGATAAAATGTTTTTTCTTTGAGTTTTTAGTTAATTTTGTTCAAAATCTAATACATATTTCTTAATTTTATAAATTGCAAAACACTATAAGGGGTTTTTTAGAATGTTGAATCCATTTATCCATCTAAAAGTTTATTTTGAACAATAAGAAATCACAATCTAGCTAGAAATTATATTTCTCAATTCATATTTATACACATTTAAGTTGAATAATCTCACAATTTGGAAAGTGTCTCATAATGATTTTGACAAATCTTGGTCAATATTTATCATGCAAAAGTAAAGAGGTAATGATTGGCACTATGCAATTTGTTAATTTCAATGTCATTAAAATATTAAATAAACCATTATGAATGCTACTATTTATCATGATAGTTTCAAATGCATTAAAATATTAAATATATTATTATGAATAAGACATTCGATATTCTATACCATTTAAATAATGTTATATACTATTATTTAAACAATGTTAGATAGTTTCAAAGTCATTAAAATATTAAATAGGTGCTTATGGATAGGGTGAGCGAGCATTTTATACCATTTATTTAAATAATGTTAAATGGATTATTATGAATGGCATGAGTAATCAAGATTGTATAATTAATATTGAGAAAGAATATTTAGAATATTGGAATGCATCTTTGTGGGAAAAGAGAAGCGGATACTAAGTTTAAAATTTGTAAAAAAGTAATGAATACTCATCTCTTTTTAATTAATAGATTAATTTAAATGTTGACCTCAGCTTATAAATTTCTCAGCTTATAAATTTCTAAATCAATGTGCTTTATGTGTCAATCTCATGGTTTTTTAAAATCTCATGGTTAAAATATAAGTTTCACTTTAAAAGAATAAAAAGGTATCAATGTCTTCGTTAAAATATAAGTTTCACTTAAAAAAAATAAAAAATAAAAAATACCTTAAACACAATGGAAAGAGCTTATTAAAATCAATTTTTTCAAGAATCCAAGTTTTAACCCAGATTAGAGCAATCAAGCAATCCACTGCGACCATGCATATCAAGGACCAAATTCATACTATTAAATTATAAATAATAAGAAACTTCACAATATGGAAATTTAAGGGTGTCATTTAGAACTCATTATAGTAACTATTAAGTTTTACAACTAGTTATTGTGAATATTAAGCTCTATATATGTGTGTGTGGTAATTATAATATTAGAGGATAAAAGGAATAAAATTAAAAAAATTAATAATCAAATAAAATTTTAAAAAATCATATAAGAAATTAATAATAGTTGGATGAAGATAATAATATTTGGGTGAAAAGAATCTTGATACCAACTTACTCATTATCTTAAGAAAACATCTATTTTCCTATCATCTTTTCACACTTATAGAATCAATATATTTAAATGACATTGACTAAATAACAATCAAATTTTAGGAATTTCGCTTCTGTGATCCATAAATTGTGTACAAGAATTTTGGGTGAAAATCACATCTAAGAAAATTTTGTCGACACGTTTCGAACTAGCAAGTGTGGTTCATCATCTTGTCCTGATGAACCACGCTGGTTCGACACTTGTTGACAAAATTTTCTTACATGTGATTTTCACCAAAAATTCTTATAAACAATCAAATTTGTCAATATAAATATAGTTGCAAAACCCAAACTATATTTATTAAAAAAAAAAAATATTAAATTGAATAATTATTAATGAAAAAATAAATTTAACAAAAACATTAACAACACAAACTATACATTTAACATATAAGTAAATAATTTTAAATAAATACTTAATTATTCATTGCTCAAACATATATTTAATTTATTATTTATAAATATATATTATTATTTTTAAAATTGGAATCTCCAAAATTCACAATAGCAAGCAGTGCAAAATTAGGTTGATTAATTCCTAGTTGAGATATGACAAAACCTCTTACATTGATTAGGAATACTTGTTATTATTCACCCAAGTTAGCAAAGTACATTAAATACACCTCAATTAAGATAACTTGGAGTGATACATGAATTCTTTACAACCCAATAAATATATCTTTATGATATCATGCAAAATCACCAGAATAAGATACATAGATTTTCAATTCTTAAAAATATACTAACCATGTATTTAGGTAAAATTCACAAGACCAAAAATCATATAATTTTGAATATCTAGCAAATCTAAACAAATAATTTGCACTTTCGAGTAATAAATAAAACTGTAAATTTAGCAAACCTCTAATCTTTCTATACCTCTATGAGTACACTGACAAAAAAAATCAAACGCCAAAATCCAATGTAAAGTTATGCTAATCAATCACAACTACAGGCTCAAGCAGGTAAGTCAATTAAAGAAAAATGTGAAAATTTGCGAAGGGTCAAAAATCCAACTTTTGAAATTCACCAAACGAATTTTCCAGTAATAACAATTTTAAATTTATAGAACCATAAAGAAATCAGAAATCAGTTGCTATTATAAACCAGTAAAGAAAACATCAATTTTAGAAAACCAAGCGCGTAAATCTCCGTTTCACCACAATTTATTTCACGTCTTTGTAAATTTGGTACAATCGAATATTGACGCGAGATGTGTACACCTCCTTAAACTAGTGTAATAAACTAGTGTAATAGCTCCAGGTCTCCTGTCTCACACATAAATCAGCCTCAACCAGTCTAGTACATCAAACATCAATTTGAGGTTGGCCTGGCTAGTGTCTAACATTAAATCAGATTATCCTCATTATCATATTCTCTTCAAGTCAATTTGAGTATAATCTGTTTACGTAATACAGCACATGGTCAGTGCCTCCCTGTCCTACACTCCTCAAATGTAGAACAGCTCCAGGAAGGTTAAGAGAAATTTTTGTCAGTGACATAATGTTGTCATTACATTATTTTACAAACATAGTATTAACCAGATTATCACCAGGGTTTGGGTTTGTGGACGAAACCCTGGAAGTTCTCACAGAGCTTACACAACAAAATGCAAAGATCCAAGAATTTGAACAAATGAAGGAAAGTATATATTACCGGGAAGAAATCGGTCTGTGTTCGATAATAGGTGCACTCAGGTATTCAGGGGTAGCGAAATGAAAAAAGGTTTCGCAGGAGGTGTTAATCTGTAATGCAGGATGCCACAAATGCATTCAATTTCTTTACCAACTACACCATTTGCTAACTCCTCTCTGCATGTAGCCTTCATTGCAAATTGCACGGTGCACCGAACTGGCAAGTCTTCAATATATGGGAATCCTGATAGTAATTTTGATGTACTTTTGATCTACTAAGTCTGCTACATTAAATGATTTTGATCCGCTGAGTCTGCTACACTAAATAATTTTGTGAACAATAAATGACTCACGATCCAGCTCACGAGTAAGACATTGGAAAGAAAAAAACACTCACCTGTACTGAATGCTGACGTTTTCCGACCCAAGGTGGCAAATCAGTTACTTTAAACCTATATATATATATATATATAGTTGATACCTATAATAAGCCCTTTTTATAACGCCCAGCCAAGTTTGGTCTCATGGAGTTTGATAAAATTCTGTCTTGAGGCATTTTAGCTATTCTAGACCGTCAGAATAATACTGGACCCGACATCAAAATAAAGAAAATTCCAAAAACTCTCGTTAAAAAAATAAAAGAAAACTGCCAAACACAGACCGTCAAAGTTTGAGGAAGTTGTTACCAAAATTCAGCCCTGCAGCTAGTACAATCAAATCTACCAGCAATAATAAATTTGTTGCGCGGATGTTAAATTGTGTTGCATCCAATTATAACGTTGCGGTTACAGACTTAAATTAAATTCAAAAACCGACTTTTGCGTTGGATTTCCAGGAAAACTTACGATTCGATGTCAAACACATTAATGGTAAATTTAAGAAATGTTAGAAAGCAATTTTAGCTGTGGACGCAAGAAAGTACCATTCAAATGTCAAACATGGTATTGACAAATTTATGATGAATTAGATCCATTAATAAACGTAAGTGAAACAAACTGGAAATTATTCTCCCACGTGAATTATGATTGGGCTTTCCTCGCTTTAGGACGAGGGATAATTTAATTGGATTGTGATTTGTTTTCTAAAATTATATATATATGTTCAAAATTATATAATAATTATTTGAAATAAAATAATTGTAATAATGTTAATATATAAAATTTTATTATATTAAATATATTTAAATAAATAAATATATTTTTATATTAAAAACAATTCTAATTATGATTGCCAGAAATTATCTATTTCTCACTTTTATCCAATCACCTAATCCCATAAATAAAACAAATATATATATATATATATATTGATAATTTTTTGTTACCTATAATGACATTATAAAAACATTGCTTTAATTATTTAAAGTATGATAGCAATGTGACTTATACATATGATATCAAACCTTTGTTATGGTTGAATTTATTTGTTTTCAGATTCTTTGTTGATTATCTCTGTATTGGAATAAATGGCATATTATTTAAAACATAGTACTTGCTTTATTAACTATGCATATCTATGTGGCGTTGTTTGATGTTGTCTTTCGGATTTTGCTTGACACTTGGGATGATCTACACTGTCTATGACATCCTTTGATCTACGGTTGTGAATCATTCTTGGGTAGTTAAGGTAAAACCCTTACCCCGCAAATCCTAACCGCTCAATCATTTGGGTGTCACTGTAAGAGCAGCTCGAGCTCTACAACTGTGCATAAAGGGTGATTTCTCCATCCCTTGTCTCGGCTGAAGCCAGTTAAGATTTCTTGGTGTTTTAAATCTTATTTCATCTCTGCTGCAGAATTGTTTGTTGGGCTAACTTGCATCTTTGCATCCCTTTCGTAGTCTTGTTGTTTAAATTTTGTTATCTCTCCGCTACGGAATATGATTGCTAGGTTAACACTATTCCGTGCATCTCTTCTGCAGTCTTGCGACTTTGGCACAGAGTTTGAAAATTTGGGTTCTCTGCCTTAGGGCACCATGGGGTTTTACACCATTTCTGTTGAGGAGGTCAGCTTTCCATCAATGGTGCGGCCAGGAAAAGTGAAAGAGAACCAGGGTTTTCACCCTCACCTCTCTGGTTATTGATTTCCCTCGCTTTGTTTTATCCCATAGTCTTCTTCTCACAGATTGATTAATGATTTTCTAGCTGAGTTCTTTGAAATTGAACCCGGTTGCACTTGTAAGGTATAGATTCTATTCTGCTTCCAAATTTACAGTTAATTTTTTTTTCCAAATTTACAGTTAATTTTTTTTTCTATTCTTCAATCTAAAACCCTAGGTCTTCTAACCTTTTTTGTTTGTCTTTGTAGGTAACGACGAGACACCAAATTTCGTCAACGAGGTTGTTATTATTTGGCAGCGTACAACGGTTAACAACCTTTAAACCCCTTTTCTCTTCCAGTTACTTCTGGAAATTAACGAGGGGTCTTTGATGCTTCATGTTCTAGTTCTAGATAAGACTATTGTCTCTTCTTGAGGGTTCAAAATGTAATGTTTTCTTAAGTACTTTCATGAAGCCACCAAGGTCCTTCCACCGTGAATGATACTTTTCGGCCCTGGTTGGGCATAGTGTCGGTCATAAAAGATATATACCTTGCAGTGATAGTTAAGTATTTTCTTTGATATTGTATGATCAAGGCCATGAGACTCTGTACTGTTTATCTTTATTTAACTTATGATAACAATGTTTTTCCAGGCTCTCTTCTGTTTGTCTCAGAGCTAGACAAGTTTGTAAAGTAAATGAATACTTTTATATTGATTTTTACAGATTTTGATTTTTTGTCAAAGACATTTCTTTGTTAAGAAAATACATGCATTCGCTCGCTTCTATTTTTATTCGACTTTCCATTCAGGATTCTTGCCTTCAGTTTTTCATTGTATTTATGCACGGTTAAATTTCAATGTTTAACAAACTCGTACATGGATTTGTCTTTCTGCTATTTTTATTATCTTTGATTTATTATCTAGGCCTACTACAGTCACCCAGGTAGTGCGCTTGCACTCAGGCCCATTCTCTTTTTAATGTAATAGATTAGTTTATATAGATATATGACGTTGAGCATATGGTTACCTCTTTCTGTATGTTTTTCTGTGTTTACATGTCTGCCATTTTATTGGTCCGATATCTACTGTATATACTGCTAACAAAGTTACTATAATATCATAAACATGCTCCTTATGTGTTTACTTATGTTTTCTTTTATACACAACACAATATTGACTGTTATAGAGTTCAATTCCTGTTTTAAGAATATTATTCCTTAAGTATTGGTATTACAGATGTCCAGTCCATCGTTCAAAATGGGTTTTAATTCTCCATCCCATAGTCCGTGTATGTATTTACCTATAGTTTATAAGGAAAAATGTTTAATCTGGGGTTTATCTCCCTGGATGGACTAACTATCCCTTCCATTCTTCAACATTGGATATTCTAGTGAATTCGTAGTTTCATACATATTCAAACCTGCAATTTCTTACTTTCATAAATGCTGTCCATACCTTCTTAGAATTTCTCTACACATGTAATTATTTTTCCTTCATTATATAATAAACTTAAGGCATTCTATGAAAAGTACAACCATACTGTAACTAATTTAAAAACATCTCTCTTCTATATTCAATCCTTTTAGAATCTATGTAGAAGAAAATACGATTGTTAATCTACTGCAATCAATATTACAATTTACAGAGATAAAAAATATTTTTAATAAAATCATGTTAAACCTTTTATTTTCTCCCTGTTCTAGCTTATAATGCTTATCTCAGTTAAAATAAGCTGATGGTAGCCTCCCAACCATGAGAGAAGAAATTACATCGTCAGCTCCCATTTTGCTCCTCACCAGAGTAGGATTGATTAGCAGTGTTACTGGAGTAGACCTCAAGACTTCTATGTAGTCTTTTCTCAAGTGCCATGTTGTAGAGTTCCATTGGCTCCAACTAGCTCTCTATTGACATTCAACAGATGATGAGCTTAGTGAAAATTAAGCACCTTCACTAAGTGGGGCTCGCAGGCTATTTTTAGGTGTATGCCTATTTTTAGACATGGTGAGCATATTCTATAAGTTGCAGGATGCTATTTGTAGATGGTTGTTCAAATGTGAAAAATAGATGAAATTCTATTTTTAGAATATTGGGTGAAGTCTATTTATAGATCAACAATCTAAAAATAGGTGCATGTCAATTATTATTAGCCCTTAATAATAATCTGACAATAAATATCAACTTATTCTCTTGGAGCACTTTATTTCAGTGAATAGATTTGGAAAATTAGTGGGCTGAAGGAATTACGCAATTCCTAGGGTTATTGGTGGCTCATGCATGGAGAACTCAGTTAGAACTGAAGTGGAAAAGCTATGATAGAGTTGGAAGAGTAGTTATGGGAGTTGTTATTTAGTTTAACTCAGTTAAGTGAGTTAAACTCAGTTTAGCTAGTTGTATCTAGTCTAACTGAAAGATAGCACTAGTGAGATTTTAGTGAATTATTTAGTTAATTAATTTACGACTAATAACTCACTAACAAATGAACAAATATAGTAGTTAACTACTTGCATGTTAGTTCCAGTGGAGACCCAGTGGAGAGATAGGTGAAAGGGTGAGATGGACTATCCGTTGTGACTATAGTGATGCATTTAATGCTTCTGACAAACATTGGAGTTGCCAATGAGGATAAATCAAGGCAAGGCCAATTCGAATTCATTCAGGGGTCTTCTTCAGCAGCGATTGCGTAGTGGAGGCAGGTTGTCAGGAGGCAAGAAATTGGTGCATAGATATGCAAATTTCTGCATGACAGTGTGTAATGATTGTTGATTGTACTGAGAGCTTGATGTACTAAGATTTGTATGAGATTATTACATTATCCATTGATATACATAATATGATAGTTGGGGTTTTTAGCTTTAAACAACTGTGTTTATGTGTGATTGATTTTCTTCACATGTGTTTGCAATTGAGTTTTAATTTCCGCAAGATTAACAGTGGAAGGATTCTGTATTTAGCAAGAAGATAAATATTTTTAGATTAGGAGAATCCGGTAATACATCAGTATTAATAAATTTATGCATGGTATCAGATCAGTGTTGATCACTGTAAATTGAAATTTTGAAGAGGTGCTGAGTTTTGTGCTGGTGGACAATTCGAATTTGCTGCAGAAATTTCTTGGTGCAACAATTGAGTATTCATTGAAATGTCTTTCAATGTGGTTATGATTGGAGTATGCCCTTGACGGTAGATCAAATTACATAGCCTAGAAGGATAGGATGGAGATGGTGCTTGAAGATAATGGACTGAAGGAGTTCATCGATAGCGATGTTCCTATGCCTAATTCTAGCGATCCTGCATTACTTGACGCATGATAAAAGAAGGTAGTGAAGACAAGAAGAAATTTGTTGAAAGGTGTGAAAGACCATATTGTGTCTAGCTTGCATGGGATAGCCACTCCATTTGCAATGTGGAAAGCTTTGACAGATCTTTTCCAAAGCAGCAGCGACCATAGGAAGTTGGCGCTAAAAGATAAGCTCAGAAAAATCAAAATGGAGAAGGGCGACGATATTCCAAAATATCTCACGAAGTTTTTCCAATGTAGGGATGAGCTAGGAAGTGAGGGGATTATAGCTGCGGATGATGACTTGGTGAACTTGGCTCTCCTTGGGCTTTTGAAGAGTTTCCATAGCTACAAAGACTCTGTCAATGGACAGGAGAAACTGTCGGATTGGAAACGACTTTGGTCGGATCTTGTGTAGGAGGAGATAAGGTAGAATACTAGAGATGGCTCTTCATCGAAGAATTATGATGAAGAGAATTGCGCTTTGGCTACCAAAGCAAGGAAAGGGAAGTGGAAGAAATTCCATCCAAAATATGAGACTAAAGGCAAGAAGCTAGATTTGTCCAAGGTGAAGTGTTTTCACTATCACGAATATGGGCATCTCATCACTAACTGCCCACAGAAAAAGAAGAACAAGAAGGTTGTTGGAGCTGCAGCTGGAGAGGCCTTAGCCTGGCAATTTGAAACTGATTTCTCCTTGATCGCATGCTCGGTTTCAAGCACAATGGGATCAGTGTGTTATCTTGATAGTGGTGTTTCCTTCCATATGACAGGAGACAAGGATTTGTTTAGTGACTTGGAGGAGAAGGATCTCCAAATGCATATAGAGATGGGCAACGATGGTAGATACAGTGTGATCGACATTGGAACCATTACCTTTGAAAGGGAGTCAAGTAAACCATTTCTATTGAAATTTTTTATGCATGTTCCAGGTCTGAAGAATAACTTGGTCTCAGTCGTTATGTTGGAGGACAGAGGTTATGACGTTTTCAGCGAGGGAAAAGCTTTCCTGTGACATAAAACAATAGGTCAAACCAAGAGGATAGAGATTCAAGTTAAGAATATCTACAATCTAGAGGTAGATGACTGCGCTGCAATGATGGACAAAGCGAAGAAGTGGAGAGCCGGGATGTGGGCGAATTATGGCACAAGATATTGGGCCATCTTCAGCATGGCGCCTTGAAGATTTTGTAGCATATTTCCACTGGACGTCCCAAGGGTACTCTTGTGTATTAATATTAGTGCAAGGGATGTAATATGGGTAATTTTGTGAAGACCAAATTTCATGAGAAGGAGAACCGTGCTTCGGTGATCCTGGAGAGAATTCACACAGACGTGTGTGGACCTTTATCGGTTGCTTCAACACCAAAAAATAGGTATTATGTTATTTTTGTTGATTACTATTCTCGTAGATGTTGGATCTTCTTCATGCAGAAGAAGAGAGAAACATTCTCAAAGTTCTGTGAGTTTAAAGCATTGGTGGAGAAGGAGTCGGGGAAGTAAGTGAAGGATCTGCGGAGCGATAATGGTGGTGAATATATCTCGAATGAATTCAGAGACTTCTGTAGAAAATAAGGAATTCGAAGAGAACTCATAGTGCCTCATAACCCACAGCAGAATGGGGTTGCGGAGAGAAAGAATAGAACGATCATGGGTGCTGCACAAGATATGCTGCATGACCAGGGCCTACCGATCCACTTGTGGGTGGAAGCATGCAACATTGCAGTTTATGTGAAAAATTGTTGTCCTCATAGAGTACTTGGCATGAGTACACCTGGAGAAGCTTTTACTGGTAAGAAGCCTAATATTTATCATTTGAAGATTTTTGGCTCATCTGTTTACATTCATGTGACAAAGGATGCCAGGAAGAAGTTAGAGCCGACTACAGAAGTTGGGATATTTGTGGGGTACATAGAAACACCCCATACTTATCATGTGTATTTTCCAAATAGTCGAATGACTATGGTGCAGCGGGATATAAAATTCAATGAGGTGAAGGCCATGAAGTTGTTGCTTGAGAGGGAGCTACACTTGCATGCGGAGAAGGAACTTCTTGTTCCCAAAGATGAGCCTCTAGATGTGGATCAGCCACACGAGGAGATTCATAGAGTGGAGGAGTCTATTCATGCAGAACCAAACATAAGAACAGGAAGAAAGCGTACCACAGAAGCTGAGAGACTGAACCTTAATGCAGCACAGAATGTAGGAGTCCGCACATCACAACGTAGATAGAGACAGTCACCTGATTGATTTACTTGATACATGGCTCTCATGAGCAACTGTATCATGACAGAGGCATATTATTTTGAGGAAGCAGTGCAGGATCCCACATGAGTAGATGCCATGGTGGAGGAGTATGACTCCATTGTCAGGAACAATGCTTGGGAGATTGTTCCAAGGCCGGTGTGTAGATCAATTGTAGGATCAAGATGGATCTGCAAGGTAAAGAAAGCTGCTGATGGGAGCATCAAGAAGTATAAGGAAAGATTTTTTGCCCGATGGTTCTCACAAATCAAGGGGATTGATTATGAAGAAACCTTTGCACCTATCGCACGGTATTCTTCCATAAGGACCATCCTTGCTCTCTCATTGCAGATGGGTTGGCACATTCATCAGATGGATGTGAAGACTGCGTTCCTTAATGGGATCATTGAGGAAGAGGTGTGCATTGAGCATCCTGAAGGATTTGGGATCTTCAGCAGCGAGTCGCATGTGTGCAAACTCAAAAGAGCATTGTATGGGCTGAAGCAAGTACCACGTGCTTGGTACACACGGATCGACAACTATTTCACCAGACTTGGCTTCACTAAGAGGTAGGCGGATGCAAACCTGTACCAAATTGTGGTGGAGGGTAAGCTTTTAATAATTGTTCTTTATGTTGATGATTTAATACTAATAGGTGATGAGCATTTGATACACTCATGCAAGGCAGATCTTGCAAAGGAGTTTAATATGAAGGATTTGGGCCTCCTTCATTATTTCCTTGGATTGGAAATATGGTAGCGAGAAGGTGAACTGTTTGTGTCTCAAGGAAAGTATGCTCATGAGATACTTGGTAAGTTTCACATGGAGGACTACAAGCCCATGGATACTCCTCTTCCAGGGAATAGGAGGAAAGAGGATGCTACATCGGCAGAGGTAGTGGATGCCACTGTTTATCGTTAGTTGGTGGGTTCGCTCATGTATTTAGTTAATACAAGACTAGACATATGCTATGCAGTGAACCGGCTTAGTCAAGCGATCGTTAAGCCTACCAAGCTCTTTTGGAAGGTAGGTAAGCATGTCCTGAGGTATCTCAGGGGCACATCGTAGTATGGCTTATGGTACAGATAGACATATGAGGTGAAGTTGCATGGCTTCACGGATGCATGTTGGGCAGGAAGCCCAACGGACAAAAACAACACATCAGGAGGGGTTTTCAGTATCGGATCTACAACATTTTCTTGGTACAAAAAGAAACAAATATTTGTGGCACTCAGTTAAGAATAAGCATAATACATGGCAGCAAGTCAAGCTACATGCGAGGTTATCTAGATGAGGAAGATCCTGGTCGGTTTGTTCGGTTCTCATTTAGATCCTATAGTGATACATTGTGATAATCAGATTTGCATTAAACTCTCAATTAATCTTGTGTTTGATGATAGATCTAAACATATTGATATCTGGTATCATCATATCAGAGATTGTGTGTAGCAGAGGATCATGTTACTTCAGTACATTCCTACGAAAGATCAGGATGCAGATATTTTGAAGAAGGTGCTCAATAGGAGAAAATTCGAATAACATAGAGGTAGGATCGGGGTGAAGGATAATCCCTATCTTGTTGAGAGGGAGTGTTGAGATTCAACAAGATGACGAGCTTAGTGAAAATTAAGCATCTTCACTAAGTGGGGCCCGCAGGATATTTTTAGGTGCATGTCTATTTTTAGACATGTTGAGCATATTCTATAAGTTGCAGGATGCTATTTGTAGATTGAAGTCTATTTATAGATTGAAAATCTAAAAATAGGTGCATGTCGATTATTATTAGTCCTTAATAATAATCCGACAATAAATATCAACTTATTATTTTGGAGCACTTTATTTCAGTGAACAAATTTTGAAAATCAGTGGGCTGAAGGAATTACACAATTCCTACCGTTATTGGTGGCTCATGCATGGAGGACTCATTTAGAACTGAAGTGGAAAAGTTATGACAGAGTTGGAAGAGTATTTATGGGAGTTGTTAAATTTAGTTTAACTCAGTTAAGTGAGTTAAACTCATTTGAGCCAGTTGTATCTAGTCTAACTAAAAGATACACTAGTGTGAGTTTAGTGAATTAACTAGTTAATTAACTCACAACTAATAACTCACTAACAACTGAAAAAATACCACAGTTAACTACTTGCATGCCAGTTCCAGTGGAGACCCAGTGGAGAGACAGGTGAAAGGGTGAGATGGACCATCCATTGTGACTACAGTGATGCATTCAATGCATCTAACACACATTGGAGTTTCCAATGAGGATTGCGTAGTCAAAGCAAGGTCAATTAGAATTCATTCAGGGGTCTTCTTCAGTAGGGATTGCACAGTGGAGGCAGGTTGTCAGGAGGCAAGAAATTGGTGCATAGATATGCAAATTTCTACATGACAGTGTGTAATGATTTTTTATTGTACTGAGAGCTTGATGTACTAAGCTTTGTATGAGATCATTACATGATCCATTGATATAAATAATATATGATCGTTGGGGTTTTTAGCTTTAGTATTTCCTATTAAACAACTATGTTTATGTTCGATTTATTTTCTTCACAGGTGTTTGCAATTGAGTTTTAATTTCCGCAAGATTAATAGTGGAAGGCTTATGTATTTAGCGAGAAGATAAATATTGTTAGATCAGGATAATCCGGTAATACATCAATATTCATAAATTTCTACACTTTCGATCACTCTCACCTTATAGCCCTCTGGCTATCACTTCTCATTACAGAGAACCCTTTTTACTCTCTAGGATTTCCCTTATTTTCCTAGAGGAAAAGCTAAGTCTCTATAACTACTCTGGAATCTTGGAAATTTTTACTATCAACTTATGGAAACCACACCATAAATAATTCTTAATTCAAAAGAAAATAAATCATGTTCATTACTGGATTAACGTACTCGTTAATCATGTACTTAAAAACGTTAAATGTATAATTTAAAAATAGTATAAGAAATTAATCTGGGTGTTACAATATATATATATATATATATATATATATATATATATATATATATATATATATATCACTCAGTTAAAAAATAAAAATTATATGTGTAGTTATATAGTTTAAGTAATAAATCAAATGATTTTTTTTTAGTTTGTGCTTAATTTTGTTCAAAATATAATACCAGTTCTTAAGGGTTTTTTTAAGGATATTGAATCCATTTATGCATTTAAAAGGGTATTTTAAACAACAAAAATTTCTCAAACTTTCTCGAAATTGCATTGTTGGATTCATACTTATACATATTTGAACTAAAATAGTCTTACATTTTAGGAAGTCTCCATCAAAATGGTAATACATCTTGACAAGGATTGGTTAATTTGTATTAGACATAAGTAAGGAGGTAATGGTTGGGACTATGTAATTCAATTTGTTAATTTCAATTTCATTAAAATATTAAATAAGCCATTATGAATGCTAATATTCATCTTGATAGTTTCAAAGTCATTAAAATATTAAATAAATTACTACTAATAAGGTAGACATTTGATATTCTATAGGATTTAAATAATGCTAGATAGTTTCAAAGTGATTAAAATATTAAATAGGTACTTATGAACAAGGTTAGCATCTAGTATTCTATACAATTTATTTAAATAGTGCTAATGGATTATTATGAATGGCATGACTAATGAAGATTATATAATTAATCTTGAGAAATATTATTTAGAATATTGGAATGCATTGGAGTGGGAAAAGATAAAAGGAAAATAAATTTTAAAATTGTAAAAATGGAATGAAAACTAATTTATTTTTAAAATAATGGATAATTTCAATGTTGACTTCAGCTTATAAATTTTTAAATCAGTGTGTTTTTGTGTAATATGAAATTTTTTTTTTTTAACTTGAACATAAAATTGGATAAATTTCACTAATTCAATTTTAAAATTAAAAATTAAAAAATTAAAAAAAAAAAAGAAAAGAAAAGAAAGAGAGAAAAAAGGCTTTTAGATTAAGTAAAATAAGACTTCTTTTTATAAAGATTTATTTAGTTGGTTTAGTGTGTTTGGCTATTTTGGTATTAACAAGTATTTCTTGAGTTTCCCAGGTCCACACTATTTGAGAATATTCTTTTTTTTTCCAAATATTAATCTATATAGTCTCATAATTGAATTTGGAATTTGCTTCAACAATATCATTAAACTTTCTATGAATTTAATCTTTTTAAACTTACCATTGTGGAAATCCAACTAGGTAGTATTTGTTAAAATTTGTGTTTTCAATGCAAACATCATTCACACTTCTCTTATCATTATTTAGGTTGAGCACTTCTTGCTATACCCTTTTTTGGGATTGGAATTGAAGTTATTAGTGAGTTATTTTGTGTGCTATTTTATGTGCTCAAACTATTTAGGTGGAGGAGTTAGTGATAGTATGGTAATATGTTAGATTGGTTTAGATTGTTGATCCAAGTAGGTATAATTTAGTGGGTATCTTTGACATGTAGTAATAATGTATTTTTATTTTATACCCATCGATTATTATTTGTAGTATAAGTTATATGAAATATAGTGTGAAGCCTAGGAACACAAGAAAAAAGAGAGATAAGCCCAAAGAAACATCTCTTTGATAATAGAAAATAGAGATTTATGTTCAGTTTCTTAGTCAAGAGGGAACAACCAAGAGTAATGCTCTAAACAAAGTCACAATTCTTGAAAACACCTTACATAACCTTCCACTCAATATATGTATCGATAAAGAATATTCAATACTTATGGGCTCACTTGTAATGAGATCCTACAAACTAATTTGGGTTTTCTTAACAAAGCGGGTCATTCTTACAATGAGTGACCGCTAACTAGCTATTTAATGGGCCACATAAATGAATAATGTGTCTAAATAAATGGGTTAGATTAGGACCCTAACATGCGCCCCCCCCACCCCGCCTTCAAAAGCAACATTCTTCTCAAAGTTGAAGGTGAGGAAATTGTTGGAGAATCATTATTGGTTCCCATGTGCTTTCTTTTGGTTCCATATCATTCCACTTCATCTATAAACTATCCTGGAAAATTTATCACAACAGATCTGATAAAATTGTACTTAAACAATCTCAAAATCTACATTATTACAATTTTATATCTCTTTAGATTTATAGATATATAAATTACTATTAGTAGCGTATTCATAGAAATTAAAATTATGCAAAAAATAGGGAATCGTGAACTTAAAGCTCGCATACACATCTAACAAAAGATATGACGTGAGAAACCATTTTGGGATAAAAATATATTGACGTGAGTTATGTGCACCCTAGTCAAAAAGGGAGAAACAACCCAGACTAGAGCTCTTTAAATAGCCCTAGTTGTTTGGTATGGTCATTCTTGACGAGTTTTTAGGCTATGTTGACGTAGATGCCTCTTCCTCTCGCGAAAGGAAAAGACAAAGGGTTAATCCTACCCTATGATCAATCTACCTTTTAAGTTAATTAAGATATTTTACAAGTTAATATAACTAGTAAACTATATACATAATATACAAATTATGATACAAATAGAATACTAGTTAGAGAACATTGTAACTGACGTAAAAATAAATGCAGATCCTGCTATATATTTCATATGTATAATGAATGAAGATTCTAACCAAGGATGAAATTGCGAGTATATAATAATAACAATTCATGATGATAAAGTGTAGAAATTATATAACTTATGTGTTATATGTCCAAGATTCTCCTGATCCCACACTATTTTAACTTCATGCAAAATACAGAATCTATTCCACCATTGATCATTTGCGGAAATTAAATCAAGGTTTCAATGCACACATGAAACAATAAAAATTCACCCACATTAACACAGTTGTTTAATGGGAAAGCCTGAAGCTGAAAACCCCAACTATCTGTATATAATATATGCCATAGAGATCATGTAACAATCTCCATACAAAGCTAATCATATCAAGCTCTCAGTACAATACAATCGCTACACACTAATCAAGCCCGATCTTGCAAATCCATATACCGATATTTTCCACCTGCTAGCCTGCCTCTACTGCACAATCCTTGCTAAAGAATGGCTCTGAATCAGTTTGAATTACCCCAGCCTTGCTCACGCAATCCTCATTGGCATCTCCACTGAGTGTTGGATGCAATCAATGCATCACTCTAGTCAAAACTGATAGTCACACTTGCCCTTTCACCTATCTCTCGACTGGTCTCCACTGAAACTACCATGCACTGTAATTAACTGATGTATTCTTCAGTTGATTAATGAGTTATTATTTAGTGAATTAATTAACTAATTAATTCACTCCACTCTCACTAGTGTATCAATCAGTTAGACTAGGTACAACTAGCTCAAATGAGTCTAAATAAGTTAAGCTAAATACAACTCCACCAACTACTTCTTCAACTCCACCAAACTCTGCCACTTGAGTTCTAAGTGAGTCCTCCATGCAATAGCTCCAGTAAACCCTCAGGAATAGCGTAATTCCTTCCGTCAGTTGTTGTGCCACATCTGTGCACTGAGCTGAAGTGCTCTAAGAGAATAAGATAATGTTTAGAGTCCAAATATTATTAAGAGCTAATAATATTCGACATATCTATTTTTAGACTGGCAGTCTAAAAATAAACTCCGCCAAATATGTGTAAAAATAGAAGTCCATCTATTTTTCCAGCTTGACCAACCATCCACAAATATCATCCTGCAACTCATAGAATATGATCAACATGTCTAAAAATAGACTTTGCGCCAAAAATAGCCTGCGGGCCCACTTAGTGAAGGTGACTCTTTTCACTAAGCTCATCATCTTGTTCAATCTCAACACTCCCTCTCAACAAGATAGGGATTATCCTTCACCCTGATCCTGCCTCTATGGTATTCAAATTTTATCCTACTAAGCGCCTTCGTCAGAATATCTGCATCCTAATCTTCCATAGGAATGTACTGAAGCAACATGATCTTTCGCTACACACAATCTTTGATATGATGATACCAGATATCAATAATTTTAGATATATCATGAAACACAAGATTAATTGAGAGTTTAATGCAACTCTGATGATCATAATGTATCACTGTAGGATCTAAATGTGAATCGAACAAATCGACCAGGATCTTCTCCTCATCCATATAGCCTCGCACGTGTACCCAAGTTTACCACATGTAATCGGCTCTACTAAACCTGAGGCTGTTTTGATCTTTGTTTCTAATATACCATGAACCGTTGTACCCGATACCTAAAATCCCTCCAAATGTGCTCTTTCTGTCCGTTGAGCTTCCTGCCCAATCTGCATCCGTGAAGCCATGCAGCTTCACCTCATCTGACTGTCTGTACCACAATCCATACTCAGATGTGCCCCTGAGATACCTCAGGACATGCTTGCCTGCCTTCCAAAAGAGCTTGGTAGGCTTCACCATCGCTTGTGAAAGTCGGTTCACAGCATAGCATATGTCTGATCATGTATTGACTAAATACATGAGCAAACCAACCAACTGTCGATAAACAATGGCATCCACTACCTTTGCCGATGTAGCATCCTCCTTCCTCCAACCACTAGGAAAAGGAGTGTCGATAGGCTTGCAGCTTTGCATGTGAAACTTCTCCAGTATCTCTCGGGCGTACTTGCCTTGAGACACAAATAGTTCACCTTTCCGCCGCCAAATTTCCAATCCCAGGAAATAATGAAGGAGGCCCAAGTCCTTCATCTCGAACTCCTTTGCAAGATCTGCCTTGCATGAGTGTATCAATAGTTCATCACCCGTTAGTATTAAATCATCTAAATAAAGCACAATGATCAAAGCTTATCCTCCACCACAATCTGGGTATAGGTTTGGATCCCCAACTCAACTCTTAGCGAAACCAAGTCCTGTGAATAACCGTTCATCCACGTACCAAGCACAAGGTGCTTGTTTCCAGCCTCTACAACGCTCTTTGAGCCTCGCACACATGTGACTCTCCATTGTTGAAGATTTAAAATCCTTCGGGATGCTCAATGTACACCTCCTCCTCAATGACTCCATTGAGGAACGCAGTCTTCACATCCATCTGATGAATGTACCAACCCATCTGTGCTAAGAGAGCAAGGATGGTCTGTATGGAAGAATACCTTGCGACAGGTGCAAAGGTTTCTTCATAGTCAGAACTTCGTGATCCGTGAGAAGCTCCAGCAACAAATCTTGCCTTATACTCTCTCGACGCCTCCCATCAAGAACTTCTCTTCACTTGCCAGATCCATCTCAAACCTACCACTAATTCTCCCCTTCCCACCTCGAGGATAAACTCCCATGCACTGTTTCTGACAATCGAATCATACTCTTCCACTATGGCATCTACCCATGCAGGATCCTCCATAGCTTCCTCGAAAGAGGATGGATCCCTCATGATACACTTGCTCATCAGAGCCATGTATCTAGTAAATAAGTTAGGTGACTATCTCTATCTGCACTGTGATGTAGGAACTCCTACATTCTGCACTGCATCAATATTCAGTCACTCAGCTTCTGTAGTGCGCTTCCGCCCTCTGATGTTTGGTGATGCATGAGTGGTTTCTTCCACTCCATGAACCTCCTCTTGCGGCTGATCCACATCCTGAGGCTCATATTTAGGAACAAGTAGCTCCTCTTCTGCATGCAAGTGTAGCTCCCTCTCAAGCGACAACTTCATGGATTTCTCCTCATGAAATTTGATATCCCGTCACACGACAGTCATCCGACTGTCTGGAAAATACACACGATAATTGTGGGGTGTTTCTGTGTGCCCCAAAAATATCCCAACCTCTGTGGTTGGCTCCAGCTTCTTCCTGGCATCCTTCGTCACATGAATGTAAACAGGTGAGCCAAAAATCTTCAAATGAGAAATATCACGCTTCTACTTATGCCAAGTACTCTATGAGGACAACGGTTTTGCACATAAATCACAGTGTTGCATGCCTCAACCCACAAGTGTATGGGAAGGCCCTGATCATGCAACATCGCCCGTGTAGCACCCACGATCATTCTATTCTTTCTCTCTGCAGCCCCATTCTGAAGTGGGTTATGAGGTGCTATGAGTTCTCTTCAAATTCCTTCTTTGCTACAGAATTATTTGAATTCACTAGAGATGTATTCACCACCATTATTGCTCCTTAGAGATTTCACCTGCTTCCCCGACTCTTTCTCAACCACCGCCTTGAAATCACAAAAATTTGAGTATGTCTCACTCTTCTTCTGCATGAAGAAGATCCAACACTTATGAGAAAATTCATCAACAAATATCACATAATACCTGTGCTTTTCTATTGAAGCAACCGAGAAAGGTCCACACACGTCTGTGTGAATTTTCTCAAGGATCGTCAAGGCACGACTATCCTTCTCATGAAAAGTGGTCTTCACAAATTTTCCCAAAGTACATCCCTTGCACTAATCTGACTGCGCAAGTGTACCTTTGGGAAGCCCGGTAGAAATCTGCTGCAAAATTTTCAAAGCACCATGGTGAAGATGGCCCAATCTCTTGTGCCACAATTCACCCTCATCTCAGCTCACCACTCCTGCTGCTTTACCTGTCATTGTTGCGCAACCATCTACCTGTAATTTATAAAGATTCTTAACTCGAATCCCTACCCTCCTGGTTTGACCAGTTGTTTTATGGCGCAGGAAAGCTTTTCCCTCACTAAAAAAAACATCATAACCCTTGTCTTCCAACATCGCCACATAGATCAGATTCTTCTTCAATCCTGGAACATGCATGACATCCTTCAACATGAAAGGTTTACCAGACTCCCTCTCAAAGGAAATAGTCCCGATACTAGTCGCACTATATCTACCATCATCGCCCATCTCGATGTGCACTCCAAGATCCTTTTCCTACAGATCACTAAACAAATCTTTGTCTCCGATCATATGGAAAGACACACCACTATCAAGAAACCACAATGATCCCATCACACTTGAAACCAAGCATGCGATCAAAGAAAAATATAGTTCAAACTGCGAGGCTAAGGCCTCTCCAGCTGTAGATCCAGCAGCCTGCTTATTCTTCTTCTTCTGTGGACAATTAGTGGTGAAATGCCTGTGCTGGTGACAATGAAAACACTTCACCTTGGACAAATCTTGCTTCTTGCATTTAGCTTCGGATTTGGAAGATTTATTCCCTTTTCCTTTTCGAGCTTTGGCAACCAAAGCGCAATTTTCTTCATCTTCATTCTTCGATGAAGATCCATCCCTGATACCCCGCCTTATCTTCTCCTGCACAAGATCCGACCAAAGTCGCTCCCATCCTAGCAGTTTCTCCCATCCATTGACAGAGTCTTCGTAGCTATGCCAACTCTTCGGAAGCCCAAGGAGAGCCAAGCTCACCAAGTCTTCTTAATCAACGGTAACCCCCACACTTCCCAGCTAATCCTTGCAGTGGACAAACTTCATGAGGTATTTTGGTATACTGTTGCCTTTCTCCATTTTTATTTCCCTGAGCTTGTCTTTAAGTGCCAACTTCCTCTGGTCACTTCTGCTTTGGAACAAGTCTGTCAAAGCCTTCCACATTAAGAATGGAGTGGCTTTACCATGAAGGCTGGACACAATGTGGTCCTTCACAACTTCCAACAGAATCCTTCGAAATTTTGTTACCTTCTTTTTCCATGTGTCAAGTGCAGCTGCATCGCTAGATGCAGGCTTCGGAATCTCAGCATCTATGAAATCCTTCAACCCATTATCATCCAGCACCGCCTCCATCCTGTCCTTCCATGCTATGTATTTCGAGCTCCCATCAAAGCCATAGTCCAATTGCAATTCTTTGAAAGACATTTCAATGAATGCTCAACTTCAACACCAAGAACACACTGCAGCAAATTCGAATTCCACCAGCAAAAAACTCAACCGCTTCAATAATTGCAATCTCCTCCAATGATCAACTGCTCAGATACCATGTAGAAATTATATAAGTTATGTGTTATATGTCCAAGATTCTCCTGATCTCACACTATTTTAACTTCATGCAAAATACAAAATCTATTCCACCATTGATCATTTGCAAAAATTAAATCAAGATTGCAATGCACACATGAAACAATACAAATTCACCCACATTAACACAGGTGTTTAACAGGAAAGCCTGAAGCTGAAAACCCCAACTATCCGTATATAATATATGTCATAGAGATCATGTAATAATCCTCATAAAAAGCTGATCATATCAAGCTCTCACTACAATACAATCGCTACACACTAATCAAGCTCGATCTTGCAAATCCATGCACTGATCTTTGCCACCTGCTAGCCTGCCTCTACTGCGCAATCCCTATTGAATAATGGCTCTGAATGAGTTCGAATTACCCCAGCCTTTCTCACACAATCCTCATTGGCATCTCCACTGAGTGTTGGATGCAATCAATGCATCACTATAGTCACACCTGATAGTCACACTTTCCCTTTCACCTATCTTCAGATCGGGTCTCCATCAAATAAATCGTATGCACTGTAGTTAACTGATGTATTCTTCAGTTGATTAATGAGTTATTATTTAGTGAATTATTTAAATAATTAATTCACACCACTCTCACTAGTGTATCAATCATTACTGCATACAATCATTTCAACCGAGTTTAATCGAAAGTTAAACTGAACACAACTCCATTAACTTCCTCAATCAACTCCACCAAACTCTGTCACATGAGTTCTAACTGAAGTATCCATGCAATAGCTCCAAATAACCCTTAGGAATAGCGTAATTCCTTCTGTCAGCTCCTGTGCCACATCTGTGCACTTAACTGAAGTGCTCCAAGAGAATAAGATAATGTTTAGAGTCCAAATATTATTAAGAGCTAATAATATTCGATATATCTATTTTTAGACTGGCAATCTAAAAATAGATTCCGCCCAATATGTGTAAAAATAGAAGTCCATCTATTTTTCCAACTTGACCAACCATCCACAAATAGCATCCTGCAACTCATAGAATATGATCGACATGTCTAAAAATAGACATAGTCTAAAAATAGGCTTTGCGCCAAAAATAGCCCGCGGGCCCACTCAGTGAAGGTGACTCTTTTCACTAAGCTCATCATCTTGTTGAACCTCAACATAAAGTAAAGATGAAAACCACAAAATCGTAAATCTTTGGCTTTTATAAACGAGATCAGTTGAAACTAGATTTTCTTACATATTAATACATTAAGAATTATCTTCTAATGCAATGCTAAATAACTAAATGACTAATACTAATAGATATATCGTTTTTCAACCGAAATAAAATATAAGAGATAGTAGTAGCATTTTTATATAGGAGGTGAATCTGAGTAGCCTTAGATAGTAGGACGAAAGAGAAATTACCAAAGTCTTCCATATAAATATATATGTCAAGAAGACCAAGATTGATTCTTTCTTCGACTTAGGGTCGCAGGAGAATCTCATTGCAATGGATTTGTTCAAGAAGTTTGGGCTCGAATTTCATGATCATCGAAACCCATATCCGCTAGTGTGGGTAAATAAGGATGCAGAGTTGAAGGTAGCAAAAAAATGCAAGATTAGATTTTCTATAAACGTTGATTTTATTGATGAAGTAGAACTGGATGTAGTTCCCCTTGATGTATGCAGAGTCATGTTTGGGAGTCCCTACATGTACATGTGAGATGCAATATTCATGCAGAGAGACAACCAATACTAGCTCATAAAGGATGGAAATTTTTTCATCATCAACATGCACAAAGGAAAGTCAAAATTTTCACTAATAAGTGCCAACCAAGCCATGGAATTGATGAGTTAAAGAAAAAAGTATGTTTGAGTATTTTTAAGTGAAATTCAGTCTGTAGAGAAGTCAGTAAGAGGCAAGGCATCCCTCGAGGGGTGTACTAAGAAACATAAAAAAAAAACTAGAGGAGTTATTGTAGGCATAGAGGGATGTGTTTTGAGAGCTTAAATAGTTACCACCTAAGAGAGAAGTGGAGCAAGAGATCCATATATTGTCAGATTCCCCATTTCGAAACATTGAGTTGTACAAGAACTCTATTATAGAAGCGAGTGAGGTGAAGAGAAAATTGTGGTAGCTACTAGAAGAGGGTGTCATTCGACCGAGTACATCACCATGTGGGCCACCCATCATCATTGCGCCAAAGAATTTTATGAATAAAAAATATAAATAAACAATAATGATAATAGTTAAAAAATAATTATCTACTGAAGAGGCATGTCTCTAGGGATATTACCATTCATGAAGGGAACCTTCTTGGCTATACATCGGGCCCTCATTTGTAACAATCATCATTTCATATTTTTTGTACATTTCTATATAAATATTTCTTTCCTATAATGGATATTTACATATATAAGATTTTCTAAGTATTCTACTACATATATAAAATGTTTTTGTTACATTAGTATCATAGCTATTCGATCTTTTGGCCACTCAACTACTGAATAGAGCCAGTCTGATTCAAATTTTGGCCATCAAGCTTCCATCAACCTTGTTGTCGTGTCATTGAAATATTTTTCTATACATAGTTGGAGTTTATCCATTTCACATATTGTTATTCACACATTTCGCCACAAAAGAGAAATATAAAAGAAAAAAGAAAAAAACAAAATAAATTATATATATATATATATATATATATATATATATATATATATAAAGTGTCTTCCATTGTAAGTTATCCACCACTTCCATATCCCTCTATCCCGAGCCGACCAAGGCCGGCCAATCTTGCGCCACCGACAACCACCATGTCTTTTCCCTGGTTCTATACTCGTCGTCATTTTCTTCTTTTCAGATTTCGTCCGTTGCTAGTAGCTACCATCTAGGTCTCCAACCATTGCCATACCACCACCATCGATTTAAAAATCTATGTGATAGTTTGATTACCAACCAAGGATCAGACTGTCCAAAATATCACAACCCTACTAAAGAATAGATTGAAATTATCCATATACCCCATAAAAAGCGATTTAGTTTAATTCAAAAGCATAAGCAACTATATTATTATTAAAATAACTAGTTCCATGATACAAATAAATTATTATGATGCTGAATGATTATGAATTAGTGGGAATGGTCAAAGTGGATCATAGAGTGGGTTTATATAAGGTTGTTCTCTTATTTAATAGGATTAGGAGGGTTATAATAATTTCAAAATTCAATAATATATATATATATATATATATATATATATATATATATATAACATGTTGTTGTACTTTTAATTACATATTACCAAAAGAGTATCTGAGAAAAGCATATCTAAACATATTTATTGGATAAAATATTACTTATTATAATGTTATTACTACCAATGTATATAAATATATGAAATAAAATTAAAAGAGTATTTAAGGTATCTTTTAAAAAGAGATAATTGTTAACTCTAAGTTCATCTAAAAAAATGGCTAATTTGAAAATGAACGAAGAAATTATGGGCTCCATACATAATTCTATTTTTTGGACCAGATGTTCGCTTTATCGAATATAATTAAAGTATTCACTAGTATTTAAAATCGCACAAACTTTTGTCCAGTGTGTTAGAAATTGTTTACTTTAGAAGAATGTTAATGTAATGCGCATACACAGATTAAAAGATTAAAAGAAGAAATCGTAGAACTTCAAAAAAAAATGAGGCATCAAAAATTAAATATAAAGATCAATGTTACAAAGCATAAATGGATTTAAATGGAAAATTTTGGTATCTAAGGGATCATAGTCAAAAAAATTATAGAAGGAAGAAGAAAATTTTCACTTTAAATACCCGAACCACAGGGTATTAGAACAAATCAAATGTTTAGAAAAAATTCAACGAGAATCTATTATAGAAGGAAGAACAAAATTTGCACTTTAAAGACCCGAACCACAGTGGTATTAGAACAAATCAAATGTTTAAAACATAAACACTAAGAGTAAAGTCAACAATTCGAAAATGAGGAAATTTCACATCTAATGTTGAGCCTTTAATTAAACTGAGAGGCGGGGGGGTGAATCAGTTTAATACATTCCTGATATTTGAAGAAATTTTTCATTAAACAATTTACACCTTCATTTCATATCCAATTTAATGTGCCAGTAATCTTAGAATGCAAGCAGCAAGTATTAGTTTAATATAGCAGTAGACTTAATATGAGAGTTGCAGGTATTAAGCAGATGATACATATCAGATTCAATACATAACTATCATGCACAGAGACACCAGATATAAGTGGAAACCCATAACGGCAGAAAACCACATCTTATTATTGTTGTGATGCAATTGCAAGCTCCTACTCCCTCTCACCACTATTTTTCTGCAGGCACCAACCTATAGGAGGCTCCAACCTCAATTCTGTAAGATGCAACTTGCAAGGAAGCACCAACTCCCTTCAATTTTCTATAGGCACCAACCTACAGGAGGATTCAGCCTTTGTCAGCTAAAACTGACAGCTATTAAGCTGAATTTTTGCTAATTTACTTCAGATATCAGCTCTGTTCTGTATATGCTCTTCTTCTCTTAATCTTCTCTGCTTTATTCTTCTATATTCTTCATTCTCTATATCTGCTCTCTCTCTCTCTCTTTCTCTCACTATATCCTTCCCCCTTTTTTTTGTTGATTATCAAATTGATGTTATATATAGAGAAGTTCTCATATGAATGTTTGCTCTAGGAATTCAAAATGGATGGTCATACCCCTTGGTCTTGTGCCTCCTCATTTCTTTGTCCAACTTAATTTAAAATCATAATAATATGTACAACATTTCATGCTACAGTGGCATTTTTTTCTTTTCCTTAGGATACTTTCCTCTGCATCACAAAAAATAACAATAATTACAACATTTACATTCACATTTTTAATTACATATTTAAATTTCACTCAGCTCTTTTCCTGGATTTTGGCTTTACTGGATTTGTCTTTTCCTGCTGTTGTTAAGAACCTCTTCTGCATACCTTGGTTCACTTTAATTGTGTGCACCTATGAATGTATACCTGTCAAACCTGTAATCTCTGTTTATCTCTGCATGCTCTCCTCTTCTTTTTCTTTTTCCATATTTGCATTTTAGTTTCATGCTCAATCATATTCCAACCTGGGCAATCTTTCTCCCTGCACTTATTCTATGCTGGCGAATCAAAAAAATAAGTCTAGTTTATTTTAATGTCTCAATTCATGGAATTGAGATATAATTTCATCATTCCTATATAGTTATAGCCTGACAGTCCATTTCATACGCATATGTGCCAATTTCACATATATAACTATTATAATTGACATAGTACTTTGGCTATTGAAACCAGGTAAATTGGCCCTTGGCACGTAAATATATTAATCCACGTAATATCCATATATCGATTATATGTAATATTTCCATATATATTCCATTAGACCTTATAATTCATCGACTAACGTTAATAAACCAACTCCTTAGATATAACTCCGTTGGACCTTATATTAATGTTGATAAACCAAGTTCATAACATAGATCTCCATCCTGGGCCCACAATACCATCGTGAATGCATACACCATACATTACTTATCATCCACACACTTTTGTTAATCCTCGTGCAAGTCCTGCGAGCGCCCACCATTGGATAACCTTTCTCTAGATCAACGAACCCTATATATATATTTCGCTGGGCGTCTTCTATCGATCCTTAACACGCGAAGGCGCACGTTAACTCGTCGCTTTACAATGCCACCGGGACACACGGCGGCTTCCCTATGGAATCGCTCTGATTCCACAAATACTGCCTGCTCCGGAAAAGCGGTGCGAAATTGCAGGGCGGTTTTCAGAAATCCACGTTCACTGTTCATCGGTCATGGTTCCATTCTCCCTCACGGTTCCGCTCTTCTCCCTTACGCTCTGGTTCCGCCTGTTGGGATAGACGTTTATTCAAATTTGATATAATTCTCGTGCGTGTTATCTCCTCATTCTATAGTGCTTGTCTGATGAACACCACTTCCGCTATACATGGGTTAAAGGCATGCCTCTATTGTGGCTTATACTCGTGGCTCTATCACCCCCTTGTCGACAATATTGAAATTATTTACATCAATTCTGCTTATTGCGTGCACAACACCATTCATCACATCACAGGTTCTTAATTGTCACGGCTTCGATTATTCTCCCATTAAATACAGAGCCTCATGCAGACTTTTTGCTGGAGTTAAGTGATTCCCAAAATGATATAACGACTATCTACCTCTATCTCTGCCTTCCGATAACGATTCTTCACTGTGCTTCTGTGACTGTTACATTTTGACATTATTCTTGCTGCCTCTACAACTTTTGTCGCTCTACCTCTGCCTTCATTTGCTTCTTCTTTCTTGTCGCCTATTGCCTTCTCTGCGGCTTCGCCGTTTCTCCTTTGCCATCAATGACATCGCATCCCCTTTGGCATTGATGGCAACAATCCACTTTCTCTGTTTGCTTTCTATTTTTCTTGTTGCTTGCTCTTCCTATTTTCCTGTTCTTCCTCCTGCTTGTTCTTCCTCCCCCTTTGACATCAATGGCAAAGGGTTGCCTTTTGTATTTCATCTGTGCTAGATTTCTTTTTGTATTTTATATGTTTTATAACTGTGTTTCATCTGTACTAGATTGCAGACAGGGATAATTCATTTGAAAATCGAAAGGTCCTTGTTGATTTCTCATGCTAAGTGCTGATAATACTGAGAATATTTTCTTATAGCTCTTTGATCTTGTGAACCTGTTTTATGCTTTCCATGCTGGCTGTTCTCCCTGGAATGATATTTTAGTTTTGTTCTCCCCCTGACATTGTGCTTTCTCTTTATATTAGAGAGTAGCATCTGTAGATACTACCCCTAGTTTATTTCTCAAGTATTGGAATGGTTCTCTAGCAAGCGGTTTGGTAAATATATCAATTGTCTATTCTTTCGTTGGTACATATTCCAGCTTTACTATTTTCTGAGCCACTTGTTCTCGGAGGAAATGATACTTGATTGGAATATGTTTAGTTTTTGAGTGAAGTACAGGATTTTTAAATATACTTATAGCACTTGTATTATCACATTTGATTGAAATAGGTTCATCAATGCTTACCTTCATGTCTTGAAGAGTTTGCTTCATCCACATGACTTGTTTACAACATGTTGTTGCTACTATATATTCTTCTTCAGCTGTAGACAGAGAGATGGATGTTTGTTTCTTGCTTAGCCATGCCACTAGACTTTCTCCTAGATATAATGCACCTCCACTTGTACTCTTCCTGTCATCCACATAGCTGGCCCAATCTGCATCTGCGTATGCTGATAAAGTGAAGTTTTTTCTTTTAGGATACCAAAGTCCATACTATGTTGTTCCTTGTAGATATCTGAATACTCTTTTGACTGCCAGAAGATGGTTTTGTTTAGGTGTTGCTTGATATCTAGCCACTAGTCCTACTGCTATCATGATGTCTGGTCTTGATGCAGTCAGATACAATAGACTTCCAATCATGGATCTATAAAGTCTTTGATCTATATCATGAGACCCATCATTAGCACACAGCTTGCAACCTGTGGTCATGGGAGTTGACACAGGTTTGCAGTTCTCCATTTTGAACTTTTTCAACATTTCTTTTATGTATTTTTCTTGTGAAATGAATGTACCTGTGTTCTTTTGCTGAATTTGTAGTCCCAAGTAGAAACTGAGCTCTCCAATCATAGACATTTCAAACCATGTTTTCATTTCATTAGCAAACCCTTTTGCAAGTTCATCTTTATTGCTTCCAAACATAATGTCATCAACATACACTACAACAATCAAAAGTTCATTTTAATGGGCTTTTAAATATAGATTGATGTCTACTCCACTTCTCTTAAAACCCTGTTTTTGCAAATATTTATCCAGTCTTGAGTACCAAGCACGAGGAGCCTGTTTCAGTCCATATAGGACCCTCTTCAGTCTGCATACATAGTCTTCTTTGTCTGTCAATGAGAAGCCTTCTGGTTGTTCCATGTATACTTCTTCTTCTAGATCTCCATTAAGAAAAGCAGACTTTACATCCATTTGATATACCTTGAAGTCTTGGTAGCATGCAAATGCCAGGAACATTCTGATAGCTTCCATTCTGGCTACTAGGGCAAATGTTTCTTCATAATCAAGTCCTTCAATTTGTGAGTATCCTTTGCAGACCAGCCTGGCTTTATTCCTGATTACTTGTCCTTTCTCATTCATTTTGTTTTTGAATACCCATTTTGAACCAATGATATTCTTCTCAATTGGTCTAGGAACTAGTTCCTAGGTATTGTTCTTCTCAATTTGGTCCAATTCTTCATTCATTGCTTTTACCCAATACTTGTCCTTGCTGGCTTCTTCAAACTTCTTTGGCTCTATTTGTGATAACATTGCTATGTATACTTCTTCTGTCTGTTCAGTTAGCTGCCTTCTAGTTTGCACTCCTACACTCTTGTCTCCAATGATTTGATCTTCTGGATGGTTCTTTTGAGTGTATCTCGAGGAGGTTTTTGGGTTCAGTCCAGTATATTCTGATGTCTTGCTTGTTTCATCATCATCTTGGTCCTCTTCTTCATGATTTTCTGAATAGCTGCTGCAGTCTATATCTCTTGTCTTGTTTGGGAGTTCTTCATCAAATATTACATCAATACTTTCTACAATTTTTCGAAGAGTCTTGTTGTAGCATCTATATCCTTTACTCTTGGATGCATATCCTAAGAATATTCCTTCATCTGCTCTTGCATCAAACTTCCCCAGATTTTCATCATTATTTTTTATGTAGCACTTGCTGCCAAAAACTCTAAAGTGCTTGATTGATGCTGGTTTACCATGCCATAGTTCATAAGGAGTCTTATCACTATTAGGTCTTAAATGAGCTTTGTTTGGAATATGTATTGCTGTGTGTACAGCTTCTACCCAAAAGGTTTGAGTAATGTTTCTCTCTTGCATCATAGCTCTGGCCATTTGTTGTACAGACCTATTTTGTCTCTCTGCTACTCCATTCTACTGAGGTGTCCCTACAATGGTAAATTGTTGCTTTATCCCATGTTCATTACATAGGTCTGCAAAGTCATAATCTGTGAATTCACCTCCTCTGTCTGATCTGATACATTTTAGTTTGCATCTAGTTTTATTTTCGGCTAATGCTTTAAATATCTTAAACTTTTCCAGTGCTTCTGATTTGTTCTTGAGAAAAGCAACCCATGTCATTCTGGAGAAATCATCTATTATCAGCATAAAGTAGGATTCTCCACTTGGTGTCTTAGTTCTAGCAGGTCCACATAGATCCATGTGCACAAGCTGAAGTGGTCTTCTTGTTGATAGCTCATTTTTAGATTTAAAGGATGTGCGAGTCTTTTTCCCCAATTGACAAGATTTGCATATGGTATTTGAAGGCCTTTTTACTTCTGGCATATCTCTGACAACTTTCTTCTTTCTCAATCTGATGATATGGTCGAAACTAAGATGTCCCAATCTCCTATGCCATAACCATGACTCCTCCAGTTTGCTAAGATGATAGGCTTCATCCTCCTCTTTTACTATGTACACATTGCTCTCTGTTCGAACACCTTTGAGTAGAGTCTTTCCTGGTGTGCTTGACCTGACTACACAATCTTGTGCTCTAAAGAGAACTTCACAGCCTTTATCACACATCTGACTGACACTCAGTAAATTTGCTTTCAGCCCATCTACATATAGTACGTCTTGGGCCTTTCCTCTGCCATTGTCTATGCTGACTGATCCTTTTCCCTTGATCTTTCCTGATTTTTCATTTCCAAAAGTGACATTGCCTGATTTCTTATCATCAAGAGTTATAAACTTTCTTTTGTCTCCTTTCATGTGTTTAGAGCAGCCACTATCCAGATACCATTGACTCTTCAAATCTTGAGCAGTTAAATCCAAGTCACATTTATTCACCTTCTTTATCCACTGGAGGCCCCCTTTTGTTTGGTTTCTTTTGTGAGATGATGAATTATATCCTTTTAGAGAACACTTGGAGGATATATGTCCAACTTGATTGCATATACAACATTTGATTATAGTTTTTGCAGAATTGTGAGCATGAACAAAATTACTTTGACTCGTAAACCTCCTTGAGGTATTGAACATCAGTCTTTGTCCATACTTTCTACATTCATTAATTCTATGGCCAAAATCCTTACAATAAAAACAATAACCATAGAAATTACTTGCATACCTGATGTAAGGTTGTCTCTTCCATGCTTGCATCTTTTGCTGGTTTGAATCATTCCTCCTTGCATGATAGTATGCAGCAATGTGTCCCAGCTTGTGACAGACATAGCAGGTGGCATTCTTCATAGGAGGCAAGAATCTCCTTTGATGGCTTCCAAATTTGATATACTCAGGGGTATATGATCCTTTCTCTGTTGTCTTAGTATTTGTTACAATATTTGTTATTAGAAGTTTCTTCTGGTCTCTTTCTTTCTCATTACATGTTTCTTCCTTTGTAGGAATTATTTGAGCTGCTTCATCAGCCTTCTTTGCTTTCACAAAAATTATATTTTTGTTTTCCTTTTCTTTGCCTTTACTTGATTCTCCTTCATAGCCTATCCCAATTTTTATTAGAGGAGATCTTTGAACATCTAAGATTTCATTCAACTTACCAGAACTTGTCATTTGAGAAGGGTATATAGAAACTTTCTGTTGAGCATTTTCTAATTTCTTTCTCAGACACAGAATTTCTTCTTCCAGCTTCTCTTGTTCTCAAGTTTTATCTTTGATTTGCTGAAGTAACATATCTTCTATCTTCTTGGCTTCTTCAAGCTTTACCTTCAGCTGCATGAGGACTTCTGAATTTTGTTCTTCTTCCACACATTTTAGGAGAATCTCTTTTTGTTTTTTGCATTTTAGTTTGAGTCTGTCAATCTCCTCCAGAGCACTTCTTAGCTCCCCCTCAAGGTCTACTTCCCCTTCTTCTTCTTCATCTTCTAGTAGGAGTCCCTCAAGATCTTCTATGGCCATCAATATAAATTCTGAGGTTCCTTCTTCACTTGAGGGTTCATCTGAGTCTTCAAATGCACTACTGTCTTGGTGAGCATAAAAGGATTTTCTGCTGAATTTCTTTCCTTTCTGCCAGTTCTTTGATGTGTCTTTCTCTAATTCTTGAGCTTGATTTCTTACTTTCTTGTGAGGACATTTAGCAGCATAATGTCCAACTCTTCCACAATTAAAGCATTTGAAGGGAAGTTTACCTTTGTATCTACCTGAGCCTCTATCCAATTTCTTGACAAATTTAGCCTCTTCTTCATCAGAGCAGGAGCATATGTCTTCCTTTTCTTCTTTCTTCTTTTCTGTTTTGAATGCTGCCTCCCTTGTACTTGGCTTCTTCTGTGGGAGCCTCATCTCATATGTTGTAAGATTTCCTAGTAGTTGGTTCATGGTCAAGGTCTCCCAATCAGCTGTTTCTTCTATTGCAGACACCTTGGGATTGAATCTGGATGGAAGAGATCTTAGAATCTTTTGTACAATTATACCTTCTGGTATTGTTTCTCTAAGAGCTTTCGTACTGTTAAAAATTTCTGCAACTTTTAAGAAGAAGCTGCCAACATCTTCATCATCATTCATTTTAAAATTTTCAAACTGGGCTCTATATACTTGAAGTTTGGTAGTCTTAACCTTTTTATTTCCCTCATGGATAATCTCTAGAGTGTCCCACATTTCTTTGGCAGTCTTACTGTGCATTATTTTGATAAACTCAGCTTCACATAGTCCATTTAGGATTGCATTCATTGCTTTTTCATTAGCTACAAAGCTTTGTTTAGCTTCTTTCTCTGTATCAGTTGACTTTGTGACATATCCAATTTCCACAACATCCCAAACTTCTAATCCTAAGGACATTATATAAGCTTTCATTCTTATTTTCCAAAAGGAATAATTTGCACCTGTAAAGAAAGGGGCTTTATTGGTTGAGCTTCCTTCTTGACTTGCCATCTTGAGAGCCTAGGATCTCCTTTCAGTTGTTAGACTGATATACAAGGAACCGGCTCTGATACCAATTGTTGAGCCTTTAATGGTAGGAGGGAAATTGTGAATTAGTTTGTAGCTCCATTTCTTTGATCTTTTAATAACTTTTGATTAAATGTATTTACACCTTCATTTCATATCCAATTTAATGTGTGAGTAATCTTAGAATGTAAGCAGCAAGTGTTAGTATAATATAGCAGTAGACTTAATATGAGAGCAGCAGGTATTAAGCAGATGATACATATCAGTTCAATACATAAATATCATGCACAGAGACACCTGATATAAGTGGAAACCCATAAAGGGAGAAAACCACATCTTATTATTGTTGTGATGCAAAGGCAAGCTCCAACTTCCTCTCACCACTATTTTTCTACAGGCACCAACCTACAAGAGGCTCCAACCTCAGGTCACCCCTTAAGCCTACAACTTGCAAGGAAGCACCAACTCCCTTCAATTTTCTGTAGGCACCAACCTATAGGAGGATTCAACCTTTGTCAGCTACAACTGACAGCTATTAAGCTAAATTTTTGTTGATTTACTTCATATATCAGCTCTGTTCTGTATATGCTTTTCTTCTCTTAATCTTCTCTGCTTTATTCTTCTAAATTTTGCATTCTCTATATCTGCTCTCTCTCTCCCCCTTTTTTTTTCTTATCAAATTGATGTTATATATATAGGAGTTCTCATATGACTGTTTGTATTCCTCTAGGAATTCGAAATGGATGGTCATACCCCTTGGTCTTCTGCCTCCTCATTTCTTTGTCCAATTCAATTTAAAATCATAATAATATGCACAATATTTCATGCTACAGTGGGATTTTTGTCTTTTCCTTAGGATACTTGCCTCTGCATCACAAACAATAACAATAATTACAACATTTACATTCACATTTTTAATTACATATTTCAATTTCACTAAAATCCACTCATTGGATTTTGGCTTCTTTGGATTTGTCTTTTCTAACTCTTGTTAAGAACACATTACCGCATGCAACAGTTCTTGTAATTGTACACACAATGAATGTATACCTATCAGGCTTTGTAATCTTTGTTATCTCTGCATGCTCTCCTCTTCTTTTTCTTTTTCCATATTTGCATTTTAGTTTCATGCTCAATCATATTCCAACTCGGGAAATCTTTCTCTCTGCACTTATTCTACGCTGGCAACTCAAACAAATAAGTCTGGTTTATTTTAATGTCTCAATTCATGGAATTGAGATATAATTTCATCATTCCTCTATAGTTATAGCCCGACAGTCCATTGCATACGCATATGTGCCAACTTCGCATATATAACTATTATAATCGACATAGTACTTTGGCTATTGAAACCAGGTAAATTGGCCCTCGGCACGTACATATATTAATCCACGTAATATCCATATATCGATTATACGTAATATTTCCATATATATTCCATCGGACCTTATAATGCGTTGAATAACGTTAATAAACCAACTCCTTACATATAACTCCGTCGGACCTTATATTAATGTTAATAAACCAAGTTCATAACATAGATCTCCGTCCCGGGCCCACAATACCATCACGAATGCATACACCGTACATTACTTATCGTCCACGCACTTTTGTTAATCCTCGTGCAAGTCCTGTGAGCGCCCACCATTGGATAGCCTTTCTCCAGATCAACGAACCCTATATATATTTCGTTGGGCGTCTACCGTCGATCCTTAATGCGCGAAGGCGCACGTTAACTCGTCGCTTTACAATACCACCGGGACACGCAGCGGATTCCCTATGGAATCGCTCCGATTCCACAAATACCGCATGCTCCGGAAAAGTGGTGCGAAATTGCAGGGCGGTTTTCGGCAATCCACGTTCACTGTTCATCGGTCATGGTTCCATTCTCCCTCACGGTTCCGCTCTTCTCCCTTACACTCCGGTTCCGCCTGTTGGGTTCAACGTTTATTCAAATTTGATATAATTCTCGTGCGTCTTATCTCCTCGTTCTATAGTGCTCGTCTGATGAGCACCACTTCCGCTATACATGGGTTAAAGCCATGCCTCTGTTGTGGCTTATACTCGAGAGGCTCTATCACCTTGTCGATAGTATCGACATTATTTATAAATTTCACTTTTTGCGTGCACGGCTTTCATTCATCATCATAGGTTCAGCAATTGTCACGGCCGATGATTCTCCCATTAAATACGGATCTTCGATTAATATTTTAGTAACGATTAAGTGATTCCCGAATGATATAACGGCTCTGCCTCTCTGCTGCCTTTCAAATAAGTTCTTCTCAGATTCCTTCCCCCATGAAGCCCCATTTACATTTGACATTCTTCTTCTTGCTATGCAACACGCCCGCTCTACCTCTCTACCTTCCTTCATTTGTCTTTTGCCTCTGGATCCTTATTTGTGCTTGGTGGGTGCCTACTCCTTTGCCATCAATGACAACATTTCCAACACCTAAAGAATCATAATCAAAACCTACTTACAAAAATAAAGAATCTTAAGAATGATAAGAAGTCGCCACAAGACAAGTTAGAATAACTTATTAAAAAAGAAGCATCGAAGTCTTCAAAGGTAACAATCTAGTTTGAAGGAAAAAGGAACAAATACTGACCCAATCAATATTATAATCCAAGAAGAGGATAAAATAATTGAAGTGAAAACGTACTCAGAAGTTGCAATTAAAACATCATAAATTTCAAGTGAAGATCTCGTAATTAATCAAGCCACTTTTGTACCTAAAGGAAATAAGATACCTCCAATAAACTAAGAAATCAACACAAAGAGATTAAGGGGAGATCAAATCACAAGAACTCCATATCAACACTCAAACCATAAAAGCGAACATCCCAACTAGTTTGTCGATCCATATAATTCAGACCAGAAACAAATGACTTATGTTTCAAAAATTGTCGACGTGAACACAATTTAGTGTTGAGATAAAAGTCCACCTAAAGTTTCTAGTAATCGAATGATTCCACAGAAGATTGAATTAGGGTGGTTAGGTTCCTTCTCAGTTCAACTATTTTGTTTATCACTCAGAGGGTCTTATCATCTTATATCAACGAATATGACAAATTGAAGAATTCCAAAAGATGTGAATATATTACAAGAAAAATAACAAATGGCACGCCTTGTTAGCAATGAAGTTGTGAGGAAAAAGTTTTTTTGAAGAGGAATGAAATGTTACTAATAAAATTCATATAAATAATGTAAATAAACAGTAATGATAATAATAGTTAATTAAACAGTAATCATTTATTGAAAAGGCATGTCCCTAGGGACCTGACCATTCATTAAGGGCACCTACCTAGCTATATAAGCGGGCTCTCATTCATAACAATCATCATCTCATACGCTTTTTACATTTTTGTAGAAATATTTCTCTCCTATAATGGATATTTACCTATAGCATATGTTATGAGTATTCTACTAGGTATACAAACTTTGTTCGTTACAAAGAAGAACAGGACTTGGTTGATGTATATAGATTACATGGTGTTGAAAAAAAACACGCTCAAGATCAGATACCCCCTTCCTAGGATAGATGATATGCTCAGTTAGTTGTAGCAAGAAAAGTACTTCACTTGGCTAGACTTGAAGTCTAGATATCACCATATTAGAGTCAATGAGAAGATACCTAGAAAAGTTCCTTTAAAACTAAACAAGGTTTGTACGAGTGGTTATTCATGCTATTTTTCCTACATAATAAACCAACCATGTTTATGAGATTAATGAATGATGTAATGTGCCCTTGTATAGACTCATTTTTTATTGTATATCTCGGTGATATACTGGTATACATTGCTACCTCGGACGAGCACATCTCACATTTGATGTCGGTGTTTGAGACATTAAAGAAGCACAAGCTACTAGCCTAATATTAAGAAGTGTTGGTTTGCACAGTGGTATTTGGTGTGTCTGGACTATGTGATAGATGCAGGAGAGTTGAAGATATATCCTACTAAGATGAAGGCCATCAAGAAATGAACGGTGCCTACTAATGTTTATGAGGTCAGGAGTTTCATTAAGGCACCCTATTACTAAGGAAATTCATAGCATCATTATTTGCAGTAGCAGCACCACTCAAACCCATAAAAACAATTAGAAATCATTTCTAGCGGGGAAAGGGTCAGGAAAGGGATTTTAAGGTGGTAACGAAGAGAATCAGTTAAAGACTAGTTCTGGAATTACCAAAATTACAACAAACCTTTGAAGTGGAGATACATGTGAGTGGGTATGACATGGTAGAGGTCTTGAGGGAGGGAGGAAGGTGTGTATGCTACCATTATGAAGTATTTCATGGGGAAGTTCTTAACTATCCTACCTATGAAAAGGATTTATATGCCTTGGTGTTATTTGTGAAGAAGTGGAAGCACTATCTAATGGGAAACGAGACGGTAATGCACATATATCACCATCCAGTACAGTACTTGCACTCTCAGAGAAAGCTACAATAGACCAGGAATTACAAGTGGATGGGGTTTTTATAGTAGTTTCATTTGGTGATCAATTACAAAAATGGTAGCACAAACAAGTTGACCGACATGCTTTCAAGGTCACCCACACCAAATATCACAGCCATTGTGGACTCCTATACACATGGAGCCATTCACCTTAGATTCATACAAAGAGGCATATTCATAGGATGAGAACTTTAAGTATGTGTATCAATAGTTGCAAATTCAAAGTCATGTGCATGATGGAGAAAGCACCATTGACTACAATCTACAAGATGGGTTACACTATTGGTTGGATAAGCTATGTGTTCCTGAAGGTGAGGGGTTGTAGCTGATTATAGAAGCTCATACCTCCATGGCTGCAGGGCACTTTGGTGTAGGGAAGATCGTGGCCAACTTGCAGAGGTATGTGTATTGGCCCAAGATGTAAGAGAAAGTAGTTAGGTTCATAAGAGGATGCATTCTTTGTTATAGTATTAAGTGCCTTAGAAAAAGGAAACATGAACTATATCATCCCTTACCTGTACTCACTCATCCTTGATAAATAATTTCCATGTATTTTTTTGGAGGTTTACCAAAAACCAGGAAGGGACATTACTATTTTTTCATGGTATTTGATAGGTTCAACAATATTTGTGTTCTGATGCACTATAGAAAGACCATCATTGAGCAAGAAGGAGCAAACTTGTTCTTTGGAAAATCCTAAGTGCACTTTGTGATACCAAGGAGCATCGTTTCAGACAAGGATACAAGATTTATCAGTGTATTTTGGACTACAATATGGGAGATGATGGACAAAAATTTGAAGATATCTACAACATTTCATCCATAGAGAAACCTATTTTGGATATTTTCCGCATTCACCTTTGGAAAATGCATATGGGAAACAAGGAGGAGTAAGTGAAGATATTATAGGAGATTCCTTGAGGGCTAATAAAATTATAGAGAATATCAGGTAGATCCATCTATAGGCACGAGAGACATTGTAGAAGTCGAGAAGGAAATATAAGGTCAATCATGATTAACATAGAAGAAATAATTTGTTCAAGGCGGGAGGCAGAGTATGGCTATAGTTGAATAAGGAGGGGCTACAGGGACTTGGTAATAAAATCAAGGCTGTGAGGTATGGTCACTTTGAGATACTAGAAAAGATGGGTGATAATTCATATCAGCTCATAGAATTGTCAAAAATTATCACAAGGTATTTGGATAAATGCCTAAAGTTATTCCACTTAATTGAGATCATGACAATGTTATTCATTTGTAGTTTGGAAGTGTACTAAGGATGAACGTAGAAGGGAAAATCATACTAGAAGGAGAAAAAAATCCTTGAAACAAGGATTAAGTGGTTGAGTAACCTAGCTAGGTATTTGGATTAAATCCTTTAAGGGTGTTCCATCTCATCGAGATCATGATTATGCTATTGATTTGTAGCCAATATGTTTACTAAATATAAATGAAGAGGGAAAAATCATACTAGAAGTGGAAATAATCATTTAAATAAGGATTAAGCAACCAAGTAACCCAAAAATTAAGGAGTACATCATGAAATGGCATGGCAAGATGGCGTATTATTTAGGAATCACCAATAGTTACGCAAGTGTTGAGGACAAGACTTGTTTGAAGTGGAGGGGCATCCTAATACATATATAAGCCCCATGTTAACTTTAAAAGCCCTTATTAATCCATATAAATTGAGTGATTGCATTTCTATTGTTATCTTGTTATGTACAAAACCACTCATGGTCCCATTTTATTATAATTGTACTCCTTATCTCCTATATATATACTAGGGAGACCTAGTCCTAGAATCATTAAATATTTTCCTCTATATTGTACTCATTGTTAAAGGATATTTTCCCCATGAAGAGTATTGTTGTTCGGTCTGTGTTATATTATTTCCACGACCAGTCCCACGCGTTGTACGTTTCATCGGGTGTAGCGGGCGGGAAGGGAGGGTCGTAGCCCCCCTTGTTGAGGGGTTTGCAGGGGGGCTATTGCCCCTTGAACATGGTCGGGAGCAGCAGCCTAGGAAAAAAAATTATGCAAACCCAATAATAGTTTGGTGGACCCAAGGAAGGGGGGCAGACGTGAAGACGATGGGAATACCTACCTATGGTTTTGTCCATTGATTTTGCACATGGTTTTGTGGATGATGGTTTTCTACCCATGGTATTTTATAAATCCGGTCAAGGGAACTATGATTATGTTATAATCTAGGGTTAGTGGATTGGGGTTTACAGATGCTTCGACATGTATATATATGTATTGTAACATTGAAAGGAACATAATGAAAAATCAATTTGGTAGTCTTGGTTTTGGGATCTAGTGGAAAATCTTTGTGTATATTTGTTTTATGTTTTCACCATTTATTTTTATGTTTTAAGAATTCATTTGCAGGTAATTTTTGTACAGGGTTAAAACTTAAAACTGTAGTTATTGGTTTCTTATCATTTTTAAGGTGCAAGGATCTCACAAAGTGAAGGAAAATCACATAAGGTATGGCACATAAAATTGGAGTTGTCAAGGATGTTATCATAAGATGAAGGATGAAGTTAATGTTATCCAAGTTGTTGAGTGATGATATATTGTGCTCTTAATTCTAAATTGGGGAGAAAATATTATCACATTTGTTGTTCCCTTGAGAAAACCTCTAGTTTCATGAGGTTAGTGCCCATAACATCTACAAGAATTTATAGAAATTTTTAATAGATCGTCTTAGAGTGAGACCATGAGAGGTTCCATGACTGCTCTAATTCAAAAACCTATCTCTCAAAACTAGTATGTCCATTTCAATGAGAATTGTAGAGTTTTGAATTGAAAAGATAGTTAGAGGAACACGGATTTACAACTCACACATTTAAGAATCCGAGTTCATGCTCTGCACAAAGAATGGTGGAAAAGATTAGGAAGTCATGTATTAACTTTTGAATGTAGAGCACCTATTAAGGGTTTTAAATTAAAACTTGAGTACCAAGGAGTAAATTCATAGTCTTGAATTTAAAAATCCTTGTTGCTACATACAATTGACGAGAAAAAGAAAAACACAAATGAAATGATAAATAAATCAAAGAGAAAACAACACTCCAATTTACCAACGATGATAAAATTATTGAGATATAGTTTCACTACATTGATTTTTGGGAACCCGCCTTCAAACACTTGTTTAATAATTTTCTGGTCTTTTATATTTCTCTAGAAATTAACTGTCAAGAATGAATTATAAAACTAATTTATAAACAATTATATAATGTTATTTTTTCACAAACACTGACACTCTTCTTTTTAAAATGTACGAGGGCTTATCTGATTTAATAGTAAATATATAATATAACATATATGATATCAATTTGTATTATTTTTAAATTTTGAAAATGTAAAAATCCCTCCCTTTTACAATGTTTTTAAATTCCTTCAGCCTTTTCAAACTATGTTGTCCAAAATAAAGTGAAAAATTGAATATGGGCCCTAAGATGTCATCACATGCCATGTTGGAGGTGAGATGCAGGCTTCTGTGGCAGCTGAATGGCGTTTGGGTCCCAATATTTGTCATACATGCGACAAAATAAGGTTGTTTTCGTAAAACCATATACTGCTTGTGGGGATCCCCTCTAGTGGTTTGTGGGAAATGTTAAAGACCTCGCAGAATGAATGTGGACTGTCGATACGGAGATGAATTGTTTCAAAATTCCGCCTTTAGGGGTGTCTTTTTCCTTATCTTCCAAGCACTTCACCCTGTCGAAAAACCATTCGATCTTGAGATAAAATGATTTGGGTCATTGATTTGTTCATCATTGTTCCAACCTACCATTCTCCGCCTCTTTAAAGATTTTTTTTCTATCAAAAGATTATATGTGACGTCCTCACTGAAACTTGAAAGTTTATTTTTTGTCTCACAATTATTTTTCACACTAAAGGTGTTGTGCACTATCTTCACATGTCAGGAAGTTCCAGTAGAAGAATGAGATTGACCTTTTATTCCATTCAAATCCCCTATGTCTTCTTTCTATTTCTATAAAAGATTTAGTATCGTTGTTACTATTACCACTCGTCCATAAGGCACTGACATTCGAAGAATTGTTTAATACATATTTAATCTCTCCATTCCAGGGATGTTTGTCATCCGGTGGAGCAGACTTTTGATTTTTCTCAAAAAATATTTTTCCTATAGTTCGCCAATAACATGCAAAAATAATGCATACCGTCTGCGAATTTTTTTAAGACAATGAACATGTTGTACTAAAATTCTCAATCACCTGCTTTGTTGGGGGTATAAAGATATGATAAATTGTTACGACAATAATGACAAACTTCAACTCCTTCAAAGGTGAAATATGTACATGAGATTGAACATTAACACATTACCCAGGTCAACATCTATGCAAATGCTTCGAGCACCTTTTCAATAATCCTATCACATTAATGAATCACGACCACTCCAGAAATAATAATAGGTGTCAAAATGGGACTCTTTGTGAAGGATTCCAAACAATGCATACATTCCTAGATGCAATGCATCAAACATGGTAGATTTTTTTGAACAGAGCCTTGTCATTAATTAAGTCGCACAATATTTGAGGATATGAGGTCGACGAGCATGTTCCAATTATAAAAATTATTCATCAAAGTCGTATTTACACTCTTTAATACTACAAAAAAATGTACTTCATCATAACATCCACATTTTGAAGTCCTTGACACCCTCGTCTATAATCAATCAAGCCACCTTCATACTATTTGATATTGAACCAACTACTGTAGATGGATCTCGAGTGCATGATGTGACATAAATGGGTTCCATTCTATCCCACCATGATGGATCATAGTAGTGCGTTGTAATGTTTATGTTGAAAAATGCCACTCCATTAACATCGTTTGATGAAGGAAAATCCATTTTTCCTGCAAATTTTAACTCTATATTTCTTGGATGTCAATGCAATACTCACATCAAGGTTCCCATACACCTTTAACCTCATTTTGATTTTGTGCTTTGTTCCTACAATAAAAAAAACACAAAAAAAAATTATGCACCCACACTTGTGATATTTAAATCTTGTATTATTTAATTTCAAACCCATATACAAGATATGAATCTCTCCTTAATTCCAGATTACACATAAAATTGGAATTATTCATTCACACATGCACACAAAGACAATTTGTGAACATAATGAAAATTCCTTTCATTAATAAAATCATGTCCATGCAATTACATAAAAATTACAGAAGTATTCATTACTTTCTTGGCCTGAATCTACATGAATTTGTTCATTAGTTATCATTTCCCATATGCATACAATAAATATAATTAAGAAATGCAATATAATTTCTAAATCCTCAAAGCACTCCATAGATGATTCATAAATCACTGCATAAACTATATTCTCCATATCCATTAATCAATCCATATCCATTAATCACTCCATAAACATTATTTCTAAATTCTAAAATTACTCAATCTATCCCTATAATCTCTCACACATTCCAAGGTAGATTTGTTTTTTCTTTATGGACAAAACCTCACCTATTGATAACTTTTCTAAAATTGTGACTTATTAATCCTAAAACTCAACACATATGCCAACTTGGAAAATATGATTTATTTACATAAAATAATATACATTCTTCTTGAAAATCAAGACCCCTTTTAAATATTTTTCTCATTGATGAATTAATGACTTGGAAGCTCTAATTATCCTCCATCAAAATCCCAAGGTAGGAAAAAATCGTTACCTCCTGGTCATGTTTCATTAATTTCTGAATCCTCCAAAATCCCAAACTTTGCATTGCTTGTTGATCATCCATATCATAAAGGTAAATGTCACTCCATTGACATCATGACGTATTGGAAAATAAAGTCCTCTATATTTATTGATTCCATCTGCAATTTATTTTTACCAACATGGAACAAAATGAAAGGAGATGAGGAAGAACAATACTAGACTTTGAATATTTTCATGAATTTAGTTGACATTCCTTTTTTATTTCATCATACTTTTCTGTGCATAATTCATTAGAAACATTGTTCTTTAATGGACATTCCATAAGGGCATAAGATAATGTCTTTATCAGAAATGTTAGGTATGTATCTCATATAGTTTCCAATGCCCTACTCGTCAGTTAAACTGGTACAGTAAAAATATTCGTATGTTTTGTAAGGGTCTTAGGATAACATATGGGCCTTGTCTTGTTTCTTTTCATGACTGCATAACTTTTCTAAGACAATATAGTATTTTTCCATTTAATTTATATATTTTATTTAAAAGATATGTCCCACATACACCATGTGAGAACATAATATGTTATACATAAATGGTGTTTATTGACAATGCAACTAGATGAAGAGGACCTTTGGTAGGGGTGAGCCTTAGAACATGTATCACAAATGTCCCTTAGTTGTAAGCTATCGTTAGCCATATGTTGAGATATGATATATATTGTGTACAAGCCATATATATAGTTTCTCTCAACATTTTCCTTCAAATCCTCATAAACAATACAAGAACTGATAGAACTTTTTAATAAATGGTCGTAGAGTGGAACGATGAGAGCTTCTATGAAAACTCTAATTAAAAAACCAATCTCTAAAAACTAACATGGATAGTTCAATGAAAATTGCATTGTTTTGAATTGAAAAGATGGTTAGAGTGAAATGAAGAGGAACATGGTTTTACAACTTAGGAATTTAAGAATCTGAGTTCATGCTCTGCACAAATAATGTTGGAAAATATTAGGAAATTGTATATGAATTTATGGAAATGGAGCACCTATTAAGGATTTTAAATTAAAACCTGAGTACCAAGGGGTAAATTCATAGTCTTTAATTTAAAAATCCTTGCTGCTACATACACTTTACATACACTTTAACAAAAGAAGGAAAACACAAATCAAATGATAAATACATGAAAGAGAAAAAATCACTGCAATTTACCAAAGTTGGAATCAGACTCAGATCTCATTGATAAAATTATTGAGAGATTTTGGCTTTACATTCATTTTTGGACTTCCTCCTTTGAACCCTTATTCAATATTTTTCTAGTCGTATATCTTTCTCCAAAAATTAACTGTCAATAATCAGTTACAAAATTAATTTTTAAAGAGTTATATAACTATCTCTTTTCACGAATGATGCCTCTCTTCTTTGTAAAATGTACGACGCCCTAGGTTTTCGTCATATATGGGCCCTAGGATGTTCTCAAATGGCATGTCAAGGGTGAGGTGCAAGCTTTTGTGGCATCTGAATGGATTGTGGGTCTTGATATTTACCATGAATATGTCATAATAAGGTGGTTTTCATAATACAATATACCACTTCCGAGGGTCCCCTCTAGCTGTTTGTGGAAAATGTTGAGGACCTCCTAGAATGAATGTGGACCGTCGAACTAGAGATGAGTTGTTTCAAAATTTTGCCTTCGGGGGGTGTCCTTCTCCTTATCCTCCAAGCAATTCAACCTATTGGAAAACCATTCGATCTAGAGATAAAATGATTTGGGTTTTTGATTTTTCTGTTATTGTTGCAACCTACTAATATCTGTCGCTTTAAATCTGTGTTTTCTAGTAAAATATTCTCTATGACGTCCTCATCAAAATTTGAAAGTTTATGTTTTGTCTCACTATCATTATTCACACTTTAGGAGTTGTGCACCATATTCATGGGTGAGTCAAATTTAGTAGAAGAATCATATTTACCTTTTATTCCATCCAACACCCCTATTTATTCTTTATTCTTTCCTAAAAGTGTTAGTATCATTGTTACAGTTACCTCTCTTCCAAAAGGAGTTGACGTTTGAACAATAATTTAATACGTATTTATTCTCTCCACTCCAAGTATGTTTATCATCTAGTGGAGCAGTCATTTTATTTTTCTCAAAAAATATTTTTTCTATAGTTGGCCAAAAACATACAAAAGGAATTCACACCATATGCAAATTCATTAGGACAATGAACATGTTGTACTAAACTTCTCCACCAACTACTCTACTAGTGGCATAAAGATATGATAAATTGTTATAACAGTAATGACAAACTCCAGCTCCTTCAAGGGTGAAATATGTACCTGAGATTAAACATTAATGCATTACATAGGTCAACATCTAAGTAAAGTGATTCGAGCACATTTTCAACTATCCTATCACATTACTGAATAACAACCATTGCAGAAATAATAGGAGGTGTAAAAATTGGATTCTTTGTGAAGGATTCCAAACAACGCATACATTCCTATAGGAAATGCATCGAACCTGGTATATTTTGTGGAAGAGTGCCTTGTCTTGAGTTAAGTCACAAAATAGGTTAGGGTATAAGGTTAATTGACATGTTCCAATCAACAAAATTATTCAATTCAAATATATTTAACGATACGCATCGAACGTACCCCATCATAACATCCACATTTTGATGATAGAAAAGTCCTTGACACTCTGGCCTATAATAAACCAAGCCACCTTCATATTATTCGATATTAAACCAACTACTGTAGATGGATCTCGAGGACATGCAGTGACATAAATGGGCTCCACACTACCCCACGATGATGGATCATAGTAGTGCATGTAATTTTTATGTTGGAAAATTTCACTCCATCAACATCATCATGGTGCAGGAAAATCCATTTTTCCTGGAAAATTTTAACTCTATACTTCTGTGATGTCAATGCAATACCGACATCAAGGTGCCCATACACCTTTAACCACTTTTTGATCTCATGATTTGTTCCTACAATAAATAAAAAAACACAAAAAATCTATGCACCCACACCTGTGATATTTAAATCTCGTATCATTTAATTTCAAACCCATAGACAAGATATGAAGCTCTCCTTAATTCCATGTTACACATAAAATTGGAATTATTCATTCACACATACACATGGAGAATATTTGTGAACATAATGAAAATTCATTTCATTAATAAAATCATGTCCATGCAATTACATAACAATTACAGAAGTATTCATTCCTCACTTGGCCTGAATCTACATGCATTTGGATGATTAGTTCTCATTTCCCATATGCATACTATAAATAGAATTAATAAATGAAATGTATTTTATAAATCCTCAAAGCACTCCATAGATCATCCATAAATCACTCCATAAAGTAGATTTTCCTAAATATTCAAATCACTCCATATCCATTAATCACTCCATAAACATATTTTTCTAAATTCTAAAATCACTCAATCTATCCCTTTAATCTCTTGCAATTTCCAAGGTAGATTTTTTTTTCCTTATGGAAAAAATCTCACATATCCATAACTTATATAAAATTGTGAATTATTAGTCCTAAAACTCATAAAATATACCAGTTTGGAAAATACGAATTATTTACATAAAATAATATAAATTATTCTAAAAAAACAAGGCCCCTTTTGAATATTTTTCTCATTGATGAATTAATGACATGGAAGCTCTAATGCTGCTGCATATGGTCATGTTTCATTCATTTATGAGTCCTCTAGGATCCTAAATTTTGCACTATTGTTGATCATCCATCTCATAACGCTATTGTCCTTATGTTTCAGCTTTTGACACCTTCATCTCTCCTGGTTTCGAAACCTTATGTTTTTGTTTTCCACTTTCCTTTCTAATGCAAAGTCTTACATTTAGCTTTTCCTTATTGTTGGTTTTCATTTTCCTCTCATTGTACCTTCTCCCGATCATCTTATCTATCAACATAAACATCATGTATAAATTCTCATCTAACTTTATCTTTGACTGTTGTAACTTGCTTACATCTCTCACTTGTTTTTGCATTTCCATTTGCATAAGAAAAACATAATTATTATTCACCTCTCGTTCAATTATTTTATTCTAACCATACCTTACAATATCATTCACCTTACTATCTTTCAATACAACTTCCTCCTCTAGTTCAATTTCTACATGTTGGATATGCACCTTTGGATCTAATAGTTTCTCTTCCAAATAAGTTAATTCTTCATCCAAATTAGCAAACCAGCCTTGATATGGTTTTATAGGATATTTCCAACATTCATTAACTTTGTCCTTCACCAACCGCTCTTCCAAGAGCATTACCTGCTCTTCAAAGTCCACATCTTCTTTCTTTGATAGAAGAATTTCATGCTCAATTCCATTTCTTGGAATCTCCTTGAGTATGCCTTCATGAGGAAATCCTCCATATTCAATACCTACATTCACAAAATATCACTATTTTTAAAATTATGAAATCCTTGGATCTCATCAATTCCTTCTTCTTATTCTTCCCCAAGAACTGGTCCTTGTTCTTGTTCACATTAGTTCACTTTTTCTACCTCATACTCACCTAGTTTGAGTTCTCCTTCTTTCAACTAGGTTCTTATCACGTGCCTCATCTTATTTTGTAACCTTCTTGCCAAAAATTCCTTAACCAACCATTTAACTTTCTTCTTGAAAATCCATCCGCATTTCTTGTCTTCAACTTCTTGTTCTAGTAGCTCCATAATCACAATCAACTGTGCCTTCATCTGAGTCATCTCTTTCTCAAATTTTGGATCCTTCATCTTCCTCTTTGTGTCATTTCACTTGACATATTATTTCCTTCTCCCGTGGCTTTTTCTTGAAACTTTTTAAAGACCCTCTGTGGGCATCCTTCTCTCTACCTTTGTGAGCTTATCCACGCCAACAATGAATCACAACCAAGGCTCTCCTTTTTAGCAAGTCTCCTATTATTTCTACTCAATACCTCATTAAAGATTTATTCGGTATCATGAAAATTTTGGTATTTTCTCGCGTTATCTTAAGAAACTTCTATTTGAAATTCTACTCACCTCCTTTGTGGAACTATGATAAGCCTTCTCGATATTTAGCTCAAAAATCAAAATTTACAGATTGACTTCTACCCATTTGACGATGTATTCACCAACAAGCATTCAATGAAACTTGTTTCATCACGTCTGATTCATACGAGTAAGTTATGGTTGTTGTTCCTTTTCTTAGCTTAAACTAAAAAAAAAAATGAACGGTGACAGGTTGATGACATGGCGACCCAGTCAACAAAAAGGAATCTTAAGGAATATTCTCTGGTTTATGTGATGAGGTGTGACGGATGGCACTTTCAAATTCGCTAGTTTGGTACATGTGGGGGTAATTCCTAATTATATCTAAGGTGGAAATTGTGTTTTGATAATTATATATATTATATTAATTATATTTAAATGTTAAATCAAACCATGATAGTTCGTAGGTTTATATCACGCCAAGGTCCATTGAAATATATGGTAAAAGCTTTATAATGGGAGCGGGGTCGGGTTTGAACCTCAGACCTCCGCCCCAACAAGCCTGCACCCTACCAATGGGCCACTGGCGGTAGTTATTAAACCTTCCACATCGACTTAAATTTACCCTTTACGTAGTGGGATCGGCAGAGCGCGGAGAGGCCAGCCCGCGAGCGAGCCCTTCCTACCATGTGACCCAATCATATGACATATGGAATGCGCCTTAATTAAAGAGCACCAATAGCGCATTAAAATGGGTTTAACATTCATTGAACATGCAGTTAAGTGCAGTTTAGTTTGGAGGCATATCTGGAGGCGCCCCCAAATCCGACAGAGGTTCCAAGTTTAGTGGGCTTAACTGGAGTTCCTCCAGTTTTAGAGGCAATTTCCCAGGGGAAAATTAAATGAGGCTTATCTAGATCAGTTGTCGACTAATTTTGGAAAATTAATAGTAAATATTATATGAATTTGGCATTCTAGAGAAAATGGTATAGGTTTCAGAGGCTGAAAACGAATTCTACATGTGATTTTGCTACAGGGAAGTTGAAGGGAGCCCAGGGCCACCAAGGAAGGAGGTCAAGTCTAGACTAGCCAGAGTCAGTTTTCAGTAACTAAATAATAATTTTTAGATTATTTGTATGATTTGAAGACAATAGAACATGTTTCAGGAGAATTTGAATAATGTGCACAACAATTTTTTCAATTTTTAGCTAATACAAGCGGGCCAAGCTATGGAAGCTAAACCAAGGAGATGTAGCCCAGGAGGGATGACATCCTTTAACAAAAGCTTGTGTTGATGGCTCTGTTTATGGTTTTCTGTACATTTTTATGCATTTTTTTATTTCTTACTTATGTTGTTTATTTTTCATTAATTTCAACATAAAACACAAGACAATTTCCTGTTTTGACACTCACCTGCACTAAGAAAACTAAAGTACCACAATCAAACAAGAAGCAAATAAATTATAATTCTGAACTTGTAATTAGCACAGAAAAATAGATATACATTTTTGGATCAAGTGGTATCAGAGCATCAAGTTGATTAAGGTTATTTTCTTACTTTCCTAGAGCTTGTGCAAAAGAGTTTTAACGGTTGGAATTTTGTGATGCTTACAAGGTTAAGATTGCAGAGAAGAGAAGGGAAACTATTGGTTGCTAGTCATGCGGTTAGGACTAGAAGAGGGAGAGGCACAAGGCCATCATCTCCACTTAAATTTTCACTCCCAATTGCACCTGAAGCACCTGAAGTGTTGTCTCTTTTTGTGATTGAGCAGGTCCAAATTGCACCATAAATTGAAATTGAATCTCAAGTCATCATGTCAGGTGTTGGAGATAATGAAGGACACTCAGAAGAGGAGGATCTCAAGAAATACTTCAATGACATGAAGATCATGGTCAAGATTATGTTTGATGCATTCACTGCTGGAATGGTATGAGGAGGTTCTAATTTCCCACATGGAGAAGGAACTTCAAATGATAAGAAGGATGAAGAGAAGAGTTCAAAGGGCAGTGGAGGAAAGCCACCTCAATCTCCACCATCTTCACCATTCTCATAATCACCATCAGCTTCATCTTCTACTTCCACCACAAAAGCCACCCATACCCATACTCATTCCAAGACCCCAAGAGGAAAAACTGCATTACTAAAATTGGGCATAAAGTTTGAATTACCCATGTACAATGGCGAGGTAAATGTAGAGAATTTGGACAATTGGATTCATTAATTGGAGTTTTATTGAGCAATTCAGAACCTACAAGATGATGAAACAAAGATCCAGTTGGCTTCATTGAGGCTAGAAGAAGCAAAACTAGTCTGGTAGGAAGCAAAGGCTCAAGAGGAAATTCAAATCAATGGTAAGATATCCATCACTTGGGTTGAGTTTATTTCTGCCATTAAAATAAAATTTTATCTTTTAGCTTACATGAAAAAATATATTATGATTTGGAAAAAATTTAGGCAGCTCAAGGGTCAAACAGCTTAAGACTATACCCAAGAGTTTAGAAAGAGGGCTTTGTTGTTAGGTGCAAACTTGCAATCCCAAGACACACTGTTAAGATATATTGGAGGTTTACATTCATATTTGAAACATACTATCCTTATGTTTAACCCAAGAAACTTAGATGAGGTTTGTGTGCAAGCCACCCACCTCAAAGCTAGGGGAAAGAACATTTAGGAAGAGGGTAGTAATAAAAATCCATTCAAGGGAAAGGAGAAATGTAAAGGGGGTAAATGGAAGGGAAATAAGAATGCAATAATTAAGAAAGAAGGGGAGAAAACCAGATCCACACATTGTTCCAAACTAGGGCATGATGAAGCCCTTTATTGGAAACTACATTCTAAATTAAGGGCTAAGAAACCAAACAATAAGGGGAAAAAAAAGACGACTGCTACCACATAACATGATCTTGGATCTGATTCTGGTGATGACACCAATGTTACAGCGATAGTAAAAAAATGGAGAGAAGCCTTAGAAAGCACTAGTTCATGTACCAGTCACAGTAACACTTCTAATGAAGAAACAAGGATAGATTTGTGCACTGTCAAAGTAATCTCAAATGACACCAAGATTGATGCACTATTTGATAGTGGGTCACAACCGAATTTAATCTCAGAAGACTTAGTAAAAAATATTAACCTTGAGACTCTACCTCATCATAAACCATACCATTTGGGTTGGATAGTTAAGAATGAAAACTTACAAGTCACAAGGAAATGTATATTCAGGCTTGCTATTAATCCAAATTTTGTTGATGAAGTCGAGTTAGATGTGGTTCCACTTGATATATCAGGACTTATCTTCGGAAGCCCATACTTGTACGACAGGAAAATGGTATTTTATCACCATGAGAACAAATATCATTGCTCAAGGATGGAGTGGAGTATATTGTGAGAGCTCATAGAAAAAAGATGAATATTTCTTTGGTTAATGTAGGGCAGATGAAGAGACTAGTTAATGCAAGTAAAAAATTGTGATTCTAATGATCAAGAAAAATAATGACATGGATTATGACTATTTTGAAGGATGTGATGACAAATTAAAATCTGATTTGTTTGATGTGGTAAGTCAGCATGGCGAGATGTTTCAGGAGAAGTAGGATGGGTTACATAACGAAGAGGTCGGCATGAGATTCGGTTACGGCGGGATGTTTCACTTCCAAACATTAGTATGTATCGCATGTCAATTATGGAGAGTTTGGAAATCAAGAATAAAATTCAAGAATTTTTGAACAAAGGTATCATACCCATCTAATTCACCATGTGGTTCACCAATTTTTTGGTACCAAATAAGGACGGGGAATTGACGCATGTGCATACATTTCCCACGCACAAAATAAAAACACGGTAAAGAATCGTTATCCACTCCCGAAAATTTATTATTTTCTTGATCAATTAAGGAATGAAAAGTATTTTTCTAAGTTAGACTTACGAAGTGGTTATCATCAAGTTATAATAGTTGAAGAGGATATATGGAAGACTAATTTTAAAACTAAACAACAATTTTTTGAGTGGCTTGTTATGCCTTTCGGTCTTACAAATGTTCCAACTACATTCATGGGAGTTATGAATGATGTATTGAGACCATTTCTGGATGATTTTTTCATTTTCTACTTAGATGATATTTTTATTTTTGTCAAGTCAAGAGATGAACATGTCATGCATGTGAACAAAGTACTTGTTGTCTTGAGAAAAGAACAATTTTTTTTGAAGATGTCTAAGTGTGAATTTGGCAAGACTTCTTTAGTGTATTTGGGACACATTGTTGGAGGAGGTGGGTTGAAGATAGATCCCTCTAAATTTGAGGTCATTATGAATTGGCCCAATCCCAATACAATTATAGAGGTAAGAAGCTTTTTAGGGGAAGCACATTATTGGAGGAAATTCATTGCTAATTTTTCTTCCATTGCAGCTCCATTACATGCATTGAATAGTGTCAAAAGAGTCTTCCAATGGGGAGATAATCAGCAAAACACATTTGATGCTTTGAAACAAAATATCATTTCAGCACTGGTATTGGATAATCTGGATCTTAGATAACCATTTGAGATTCAAACAGATGCTAGTGACTACACCATGGGAGAAGTTCTCATGCAACATGGTAAGCCCATGTCATTTCATTCTGAAAATTTTAATGGAGCTGTAAATAAATATCCCACATATCACAACGAGCTATATGCATTGGTATGAAGTGTAAAGAAATGGAAACACTACTTGATGGGGAAGGAGACCATTATCCATACCGACCATCAACCATTGCAGTACTTACAGTCTCAGTCAAAGTTGCAGTAGTCAAGACATTTCAAATGGATGGGATTTATACAATAATTCCATTTGGTTATTAGGTATAAAAAAGGAATTTACAAGAAGGTAACCGATATGCTTTCTAGGCCTATTGAAAATTTAACTATCACACTCAAGCATAATTCAGTTTTGCATGAAAGTTACATTGAGCAGTATGCACATGATAGTGATTTTCAAGATGTGTATGCAAGCCTGAGTCAAGGAAACCAAAGTGAGGAGTTAGATTACCATGTACATAAAATAATTTTGTATCACTTGGGAAAGTCATGTATACCATAGGGAGAAAGAAACAATATCATAAGGGAGGGGCGCACATCATTGATTGCTGGAAATTTCGGTGTAGTCAAGACAATAGCGAATCTCCAAACGTATTTTTATCACTAGTACAAAATGGCTAATTAGTTACTAAAAAAATGACACAAATTTACATATAAATGACCATTTTTCAGTCAGTGAATAATAGTAGCTAATTTATAGTATCTTATAACGCGACCAACTTTTAGTCGTTTTAAGCTTAGTCATTAATTGGTTGTCTCAATTTTATTTTGTAGTAGTATATTTAGTCACACATTTGGTCATTAATTTAGTCATTAATTTTCACAATTAATGACCAAATATATAACAAAATATATTACTATTATGTCACCTGAAAAAACCAATTAGTGACCAAATAAATATGACCAAATTGTTGGTCGTGTTATAAGATACTATAAATTAGCTACTAATAGTCATATGTATGCAAATTTTAGTCATCATTCGAAACCAATTAATTACCAAATAAATATGACTAAATTTCAGTCATGTTATAAGATATTGTAAATTAGGTACTAATAGTCATTTATATGGAAAATTTAGTCATTATTTGTAGTCAGAAATTTATCATTTGCAATAGTCATTTGTTTATTTTTGTATTTTCATGTTCATTATATAAACGAACGATTTAGTAGTTTATATTCATTTCATTTAATTTAATTAATAATCATTATAAATGACTAATTTAGTCATATATTCATTTTGTGTGTGTTCACCATTAATCAATATAAACTACTAACGTGGTAGTTTTAGATTAATTTTATGTGTTCAATTTATGAACATAAATTAATTAGTATGATTTTGCAATTAAATTTAAAACAAATAACATACAGTATGGATGTTCTTCTAATATGAAAAGACAAAATAACATATGTTAATTGCAATACTAAATAATATCAAGTGCAACTATAAATAATTTCAACCACATAAATTATATTATATAAAATGTCAAGTATTACAATATGAGTTTCCAACTTAATATTGGTTGGACTACAATTTACACATGAAATATTCTTTCATCACTTCAAAACATTGTCATGGTGTTTCCAAGACATTGCAAGTGAATTCACCAACTCTAAGGATTTGAAAATCAATTTGTATGTGTGTGTCTCATCCAAAATATTGGCTTTAAGGCTATCACTAGACCAGTTCTCTTTCTTTCTCTTTCTGGATTTGTCACTCTAGTGTTATTATTCTCCTATTTCTTTAATTTTTTCTTCTTACCAACAATATTGATTTCCTCTTCTGAAAATGAAATAAGACACAATACGAAGTATAAGGCATGAAAAATGATGAACATTGGAATATTATAAACTAAAGTAAAATATAAAAGATTTATTCAAAATATACCTCAACATCAACAATGTCTACCATTTTTCTCCAGGAAATCAAGAAACGCGTTCAAGTTTTCTTCATTCGAGTGATAGTGGCCACCATGTGGCTAGATGACCTGTATAAACAAAGCAAATAAAATGTCACCATATAAAATAACACCATAGAAACTTAGCATTCAATATTTAGGAAAATCTTAGGCACAATCATACTAGCTAAATTACAAGCTAAAAGTCTCAGGTTATAGATAACTTCTAAAAACAAATGGAAAGAAAAATATAACATATAATAAATAATGTATGAAATTTCGATGGAAAATTGCATCACAAAATAAAAAAAGTTATCCAATGTTTACTCATACATGTAGGTGGGTAGCATGACCCCATATGCCATGATCCTTACGGTCCAGAGGAAGTAAATCTCCTACTAACATAATGATTGACTGGTTGCATCTTGGCCTTGCCTCTCCTTTGTGAGTCCAAAAAATAAAAATGATTCCATCCTTAACTAGTTGGGCTCTATAGTATCCTTTTCATATGATATCTCCACATACCCACCAAAAATATCAGATATTCCAAACAAATGGAATTTTGGAATTGTTTCTAAAACTATGTCATTTACACCCCATTCAATGTATCAGACCAAATGTGCCCACTTGAAAAATATATATTTTGAAAACCAATACAACCCCAATATCTCTCGATCTTAACACTCATTCATATCCTCCATAAACCATAGGAATTAATATTCTCTTACAATCAACCCACTAGTATTAATATATATTTTTTATTCTTTCCATTCTCGATGCACATAAAATGATCATCAATCATCCAATTGAATCTTAAAGATATCAATTTAGCCACAGGAACCAAAAGAAACATGTTTTTATTGAAAAACCAACCTTGAATAATAATTTATAAATTTGATAACATAAACAACCAAGAAAAAGGTCAACACACCACTCTTTCATCTCATCAACAACTAGCATTAGCCCATTATAACAATACAATATGATGCCAAACCAAGAAGTACTAAATCTGAAATGAAATGATGATGACCTTGGGTGCAAATCAACCCTGAAATTGTTTCCAAAATGAAGCTTCAAACCTGCAATTTTATCTTCATCTTCAAGTACAACTTTCTCCATAATGAACTCTTGTCAATGCTCCAATACTTAATGCTCCACTAAAATATTGCTTTTCCTAAAAATATGTGCCATTATAGAGGTCTATCCACACAATGAACCTTTAAAATAGGGTTTATACATAATAAATAACATTATAATAATTCCAAACATATGCATAGAATTTTGTAAGAAACAAAAACATGGAACTAAAAATGTCCCTTCAGTACAAAAAATATTAATTGAATTAAGGAAGCACTTTAAGTTTCAACAATAAATTAAAAAATAGATTTTAAAGGCTTGGCCGCGATTTAATACATATTAGAGTTATAAAGTGTTATGTGTTCTCTCTCTTACCATCCACCATGTTCAATAGCATCCTATGTAGAAGAATCCAACATGCCAACCACTCAAGGATGCACAGAATTGTTCTCTATAGATATACCTTATGTATATTTGGACAGGTCCATTATATTAATCCTTATTCATTCCATCATGTTCCCTAACCAAGGGATCATCTAATGATCCCATTAATACAAATTCATTTATCAACATACAAAGAACATATTCATCACTATAAACTTACAGGAATTATTCTGAGAATGGATAGGAAGGGATGACCTCATACATGTAGAGAACCCAATTAATGTTATTATCTAGTGGACCTTCTTTAACAAGGTCAACTTACTGTACTGGTGGACCTTCTTTAACGAGGTCAACTTATATTTATTGATTTCACACTCAACTACCTTGTGGGACTAATACATTAAGTAACAACCTATTCTCCTAACAAGGGGAGTTAGTGTGGGACCCCACCATGACCTCCACCTTACAAAGCAATGTTGTCCTCAAAGCTAGAAAATAAAAAATTGGTGGAAAATCTCTATTGGTTACCATGTAGCATCTTTGGGCTGTGTACCCTTCCATTAAATCAATACTTCCAAGGTAGTGCATTGGTGAAGATAGCCCTTTTGTTTGTCCAAAAACACCTTGAGTTGCAACCAAATGGTACCATTCTCATCCAGTTCGAGAAGGCTATATTGAAGTTTGCAATCGGACCCAAGCACTTTCTTCAAGCAAGGCACATGAAAAACTAGATGGAACTCAAAATTGTTGGGAAAATCTAATTTGTAAGCCATCAGGACAATACACTGGATATCTGCTTATAGAGTTGGAGATGTAGGAACACCTTATGCCCTTCTTCAAAGTGGCATTCAAGGCATGTTAATAAACAATTTGTTTGATATTGTTTTGGGCCACAACAAATTATCCTTGAGGGTACAAGGAATGTTAACCTAATCTACCAAGGTTTTGTGCACCTCCTAAAGCTTAGAGAAGCATGGTAAGTAAGAGATCATTGACGAGGAATTTTTTCCATAGACTATCTCAAAGGGGGTCGTTTAAGTACCACAATGATAGGTGGTATTGTACCACCATTCATTCAAGGATAACCACCAAACCCATTAGATATATCGATCCAAGGAAAAAAATGTAAATAAGCTTCCAAACACTTGTTGAATGCTTTTGTTTGACCATCTGTTTTGTAGTGATATGTCATTTTGAGATTCAAATCAATACTTTGAAACTAAAATTATTCCTACAATAATTTGTTAGCGAATATGGAGACATGTTCAACCGCAATTAATTTGGGCATGCCATTGAGTTTTAAAATATTATCCATTAAGCTATGTGCTACAATGTAGGCCTTGAATGGGTGTTGTAAGGCACAAAAGTGAGAATATTTTAAAGGAAATAAAAAACTACCATGATAATTTGTTGCCTACTTTCAATAACCCCACAATGAAGTCCATAGAAATGTGAGTCCACAAAAAGGCTAGAATGGGTAGAGGTTGTAATTCTCCTATAGTCTTCACCATATCCCCTTTCTGCCATTTGAAAATGTTATATTCAACCACAAAGATGTGGATGTTCATGTTCGTGCCTTTTTAAAAGAATGAACACTTACCTTTTCATATGATTTTCAAAATTCAGACTTGTTATGGTAGAGTACTGAGATTCAAATAACACTCTAGATTTAAATATTTAATTCCAAACAAAAAAATAAACCATTAATAGCTGACTTCATCATTCTGCCAAGTGTAGCCCAGATGTGCATGTGGGTCAGCCTATCACTAGTGGACCATGTGCACTATATTGGCATATATTGAACATTATTGAAGAACCTCCTTCGGTAGGTATTTGTCTACCATTCTTACAAATAATCTCATATTCAGAGCCTAACATTTTAGTGACCTATTTTTGCAGTTCTAGGAGGAGAACATTTATTCCAAGAAATATTGCAAACTCTAATATACATCAAAATGTTCCATTTCACATTTCGAAAATTATTTCCAATATATATATATATATATATATATATATATATATATATATATATTTAATGGGATCAACAAAGCAATTGGAAAACTACTGTGATCTATATTAATGAGATGAGTGCCACAATCACCGTTCTATATATCTTTGAAACTAGACACAAGTGTTATGGCCATTTCCACTCCATAATCTATTTTTTTCTCCCATTTTTCTACTTGTATTAACCACTTATGGTTAGTTGTGCATAGTGAAATAATTTAAATTAAAAATCATTATAATCTCATTATTGTGTTAGTTGTGCACAGTGAAATAATTAAAATTAAAAATCAATCTAATCTCATTATTCACTATTGTGTAGAATTATGAGAAGTGGAAACCTATTTAGAATTTCTGGACTATTTGGAGATTAACTATTTTCACCTAATGTAAAAGCTATTCATAATTGGAAGACCCAATTATAAATATATAAATAATGAAGAAAAACAAAAGACAATCCCTCCAACAAAAAAATAGATCACATCAGATACAAAATTAGATCCACGAAACAACCAAAATTTGTGTTGCAGCAACATCCTATCTAATCGTCAAAGTTTACAAATTTTACCCATGTCTTCACCAATGCTATCTTATATTTGCAGAGAATATGTGAATATTAAGGGCTTCAGTAGAATTTTAAACAAAATCATATCAGAAGGGCTTAAAGTAAAAACAAAAGCATATAAACGAATAAGATTAGAGTAGTGATGAGTCACCCACCCATTCATGTGTGACCATCCAGAGAAAAAGATATTGTAGAGAGAATGATATGAGATACTTTCACTCAGAATGGTTTGCCTTCATTTTCTTGCATAATGGAATGCCTCATTAGATCATTTTTCCTTTGTTTTACCAAAAAAACTGTAGATTCGATGAGAGTTGGCATGTGATGTACAAAAATTACAAATTTAGGAATTTGATGGTATGACTGACTATTAGAAATGAGTGTATAGGGTGTGGGATTTTGGATACATGCTATGACTAACTATTAGAACTGAGTATGGAAGCATGTGGTGTAATTGAAGAAGCTGTTGTCATGTCGGAGCAGTGGGAACATTTTGAGGCTTGGAAAGTAAAGATCGTTTTGGACTGATATGATTATTTGTGAGTTGATTAATGTGCATGTTTAGTCAATTTAATGTATTAAATTGCTTACATAAATTATCAACCGAGGTCTGTAAACTGATGATGTGTGGTGCACTGTATGTGCTTAGTTAACCTTCTTCTTACTTTGTTGTTTGTATTTTATGTTGTTTTGGAGATTTTATTCTTTGGTGTCTAAGAATGTTGAATCTAAAACTATGAAAGAATTTAAATGAATCTAATGAATTTTAAGAAGGAATAAAATGAAGTGTTCCTAAGTTAAACTAACTTACATAAAAAAAAAATCAAAGACTGTTGACTAGTTAGAGTCTAATCTGAAAAACAGAGTATTTATATTAATGATTTCTATCTTAACATTAGTCCTAATCCATGGATCAATATCTTATATCTGATATTGAAATTGCAGTGCTATTCTAAGTGAAAGCAGAAAAGTAAAATAGCTAATGTATGTTTAGTTACTCCAACATTCAATATGAAGTATTACCTTCTTAAGATGATGTGTAAGCAACTATCTATAAGTTAACTTCTAATGTTCTCGGAAAGTAAGTAAAGTGTGCAAAGGAAAACAACTAATGTATGCTTAGTTACTCCAACATTCAATATGAAGTGTCACCTTCCTGCGATGATGTTAAGTAACCAATTATACTTAATGATTTAGAAAACCAAGTAAAATATGCAAAGGAAAAATTCAGTAATTTCATGAATTAGACATTCAATCATTCAATCTACAAAACATGATAGAATCAATTTCTTGGAATGACCTTTAGGAACATCAATGATACAATTAAATGAGGATCTAAAAGTAAATGTGAAAGTATGTAACGCTAACTGTGAATAACTAATGTATGTTTGATTTACTCCAACATTCAATGTGAAGTATTACCGTCTTGAGATGTTGTATAAGAAATCACTTATACCTTAGTTTCTAAGGTCCTAGAAAGCAAGTGAAATGTGCAGAGGAAAAACTCAATAACTATATGAATTAGACATTTAATCATTTAGTTTAGAATCATCTTCTTGAAATGACCTGTAGGAACATCCATTGATACAATTAATTTATAATTCTATTCTAAGAAAGTAAATGATAGAACAATAAGGAAAACTGGATAACTGTGAATTCTTATTACTTCAAACTTGATTCAATTTGAAAATATGAAGGTCTATCTTCATGAAATGTTTTTAGAAGAAAAAGGCTTACACAATTACGATTTAATGTTATGCTACTGATAAAAACTGGAATGAAACACTAATCTACTCAGAAAACAGAATTGACAAAAACAGAGTAAGGAAAATTAAACTAAAAAAACAATAAATGAAAAACCTCCTCCAGTGCAGGGGCCCTCTACAAATGATTCAGCTGAAATCCTAGCTGGTTAAAGATGCACTTAAGCAATCATTGGCAACATGATCTTTGTATTATGATAGAATGAATTCTTAATACACAACATATCAACAAAATCTTAAAACTTAACTTAAAACATAATTTTCTGTCAGTTCTGTACAACTGGTATTTAAAGGAAATAAACATAAGTGTCTATGAGCTAATTATGCTACAAGTGGCTAATTCGACTTACAAAATTGTAATTGGATTTTTTAACTCTTGATTTGATATGATAGACCAAATCAAGAGTCCTTCTATTCTCAGCTAACGTTCTTTGATCATGATATTAGGCCTTCTTTTCCATCGATCACAACCAAGTGAATAGGAAAAAATCCATGTGGAGATGATTCTGGAAATGCCCATGTGGTTCAATTTTCCATTTGACACTTGGAACCTATCAGGCCATGAGAGTAGCTACAGAATCCACGATTAGCTACAGAATAGGCTATGTTTTGTAGCCAAATTACAAAAATCTATTCGAATGGCAAGAACATGAGAAGATAACATGGAAATCATTTAAACTCATTCCTTGAGACAAAAAATGGCATTTATCATTTATTTGGGTATATGATCTTATGATAAAGTAAGGGAAAAAGGTGAGAAAGGATGACAGAAAGGATAATTCTGAGGTTCAACATACCCCCACTGTGAATTCATTTCATGTCCTCGTGCAATTTTCCAAAAATGTGAATTCTCCTCTCCTACTGCATTTGTTCAGACACTTCTGCTAACACATCCAATTTCCTTCTTTTGCTTTTATTTGAAGTGATTTTTGTCCAAGGTTTTCTCATAAGAAGCTTGTATTTGAGATTAATGACTACCTTGTTTAGTGACTTGTTCTTTCTTTTCAACTTCATGTTCTTCTTATGCCAAAGTCCTAAATGAATAATGGTATTGTCATGAATTACCTTTTCCAACTTGTTATGTTGCTTCAAGGTCTCATTCTCCTGTATGATATGTCTATTCATTATCTCTAGTTCATAAATTTATTGTTTGAGAGTTTCAACTAGAGGTTCTTGTGGATTGATAGATGACACAACAAAACTGTGTTTTTCTCAATGTTTGGGCCTGTGGTTTATAGCCACACTGTTTACTTAAATTCCACTTGTAAATGGCGCACCAAAACTCCTTTTAGATTTTAATATAATTTGGAAACAAAAGAATCTGTATATTCAATTGACAAATATGATTCCGTCCTCTATTGGATTCAATCTGAAGGAAGAACAGGTGGAAGCCTCTAAGGAGGTTGTGAATTTTATTGAGATCGAACCCACGAACACGGTTCAGAATTCTACAGAAGAAATAGTGTAAAAGCACTCTGTTTTGGAGGCCAGAACAGAATCGACCCAACATTCCTTTATCCTCCTATATTCTAATCTCCATGATTCAACTTAATATTTTTAGATCGGATGGATATCGTATTTCAAACAGCACGATATTCAACTCTTTAAACATTTTCGATATTGGTGGTTTTACTTTATAATCAGATTGCTACGTGTCGCCTTATTATTTGATCGCATCCATTATAAAAATACCTCTTACCGGAATGAAGTCCTGCAATATACCATCTTTGGGTTTGAAAACATACCTTATACCACTTATGGTCTTGAAGTCCTGCGACATACCATCTGTAGGTTTGAAAACATACCTTATACCACTTATGGTTTTGAAGTCTGCTATATCAAAGCATGCTTGTCTTCATCTTTTGAGATTTTCTGTCTCTCTCCAGTTTGTTGATTACATTCACCTTTACTCTTTTACAAGCTGTACAAGTAACACTGCCTTCAAATTTCTGTTGTGCACCAGCTTCTGCCAAACTATTATTAAGTTCTTAGCTGCCTTCTTTTCCTCTCCTATTCATAGCCTTTTTTGGACTAGCTATACCTCCTTGGACTGAATTCTCCTTATAAATCTTTGTTCTACCATCTTCCATAGTACAGTCTTTAGTAATAGTCCTTTCCACTAATCTTCGACTATATCCTTTGAAGACAAGTTCTTGTCCATTAAATTTCAATACAGATTCATAATTTTTGAATAAAAATGGAAAAGATAATCCCATTACCTCAAGTGTTTGCCCTGTACATAGACTCTTATTTGATCATGTCATAAGTCTATTTTCATACCTTTCTTCTTCTTTTTCAATCTACAATTTCCTTTTGTCTTCAGACTCTCTGCCATCTGTTTGCTAAGTCTTATTAAATTCATTATCTTCAACTCCCTTAGTAGTCTTCAACAATTCTCCATCTTTAGTGTCTTTGAACACATGTTTAATCAAGAACTGTTTCGTTACAACCATCTCTTCTAACATCTTCATTTCTTCAGCAACCTACATAAACATATCTTGTAAATATTGTTCATCACCTGCATACATACACAAATCATCAGTTTCAAAAATACTAGACTCCTCTTTCTTTGATGTATCAATCATCACATCACCCTGTTGACCCGAACTTGTCCAACAATTCATAAATTCATCAATGATTCCTTCCTCAAAAATGTAATTTTCTTGCTCAGGTCTATAATAATCATCTTCCATCTCTAACTTAGTTTCTCTGATTTCCTCTCTTTAATCTGATATACATTCTCCTGTTTATATGCTTTTGTAATAACTTCCACTTTATCTTCTTTCTTTTCATAGTCCAACCATAACTTTGGTTCTTCACACTCTTCTCTAGCAACACTATTATTGTATCAATACTTGCTTTCAATTCTGTAATTTCTCTGCCAAATACCTCTTGACTCATCTCCTTACCTTTTCCATTTTCTTTGGCATTTTTCTTTCTTCTGTCATGGCTTCTCTCTAAACCCATGTTATGACTATTAGAAGTCACTTTCTCCTTCATGTCTATGAGCTCCTAATTCACTATGATTTGAACTAATCCTCTGCAACATCAAGTCCTCCTTGCTGCCACTTTCCTCACCAATTCCCTCTCTGGACTTGGTATTTTGGCAAGCACTAGTTCTCTATCTCTGGAACCTATTGAGCACTCTCTTCTACTCTCTCTAGGCTTATATCCTCCACTCACCTTCTCTTTTTAACACTTTAGTTGTTCTCCTTGTCCGAAATTTTGTTGGAATATTTAGGTTCACTGCCACTAACTCAACTCTTCTCTCTCTTTACAAAATCTGCTATTGTGTGTTTCTGTTATTATTCTCTTCCTCATAAAAACAATTCAAATGGAACCAAACATTAAAATATAACTCATACCTGAGAGATATTTAAATGATTTATCTCTTTGAGCTTCCACTGGCTTGGACAATACACATGCTGCTTAATTTTCGCTATCTACGCTTCAATTCTTCTATCGACTAAATTTATTTTCTTGCTGAGTAAATTCATATTCATTTTTTTCCTTACAACATTTCTGCCGCAATTTCTTCATTCACTTCTTTGTCACATCTACTTAGCTAAAACTTCTGTTGCTACTTTGCACTCTTATATATATATCATTGAAGTTTTAAAACCTACACAACCTATACCTGATTACGTCTTTTCCAAATCTTTTCCAAAATCTGTCTTTGATGAAATCCTGAAGTTCTCATTTCCTACAATATCTCATAATTCGTCTTCTTTGCATAACTCTCTGGTGTCTTGTTCTCCCTCTTTATCGAATCCATTAAAATGCAAATCATATGCATGCTTTGAATACAATTCAATTTTAAATCAATTCCACAGAGCACTAGTCTAGCTCTAATACCACAATTAACGCAGCAAAATTGTGTTTTGCTCAATTTGTGGTCCTATGGTTTATAGCCACACTTCTTACTTAAATTCCACTTGTAAATGGAACACCAAAACTCCTTTCAGATTTTAATTTAATGTGGAAACAAAAGAATTTGTATATTCATTTCACGCAAAAAAGCTACGTCTTCCACAAATATGATGTCGTCCTCTATTGGATTCAATCTGAAGGAAGAACAGGTGGAAGCCACTAAGGAGGCTGTGAATTTTATTGAGATCGAAGGCATGAACACGACTGAGAATTCTATAGAAGAAATAGTGTAAAAGCACTCTGTTTTGGAGGCCAAAACAGAATCGACCCAACGTTCCTCTATCCTCCTATCTTCTAATCTCCACCATTAAACTTAATCTTTTTAGATCGGATGGATATCACATTTCAAATAGAACAATATTTAACTCTTTAAAAATTTGCGATATTCGTGGTTTTATTTTGTAGTCAGATTGCTATGTGTCACCTTATTATTTGATCGCATTCATTATAAAAATACCTCTTACAGAAATGAAGTCATGCGATATACCATTTTTGGGTTTGAAAACATACCCTATACCACTTATGGTTTTGAAGTCTGCTATATTCAGTCGTATGCTCCACTCTCGATTCAAGGCTTCAATGCCATCACGCATACATATTCCCACATAAATTAATCAACATATGGCTCGAGGTATATTTATTTTAATGTAAGTCTCAAACAGATATCCACCCATTATAAGTTGCGAATGGATATGGCCATCCATTCCACCTCTGTGCAATGTGTTCTAGAATCAATTTAATAATCACGTTTTTATTAATGGATCACCATCGATCCATTCTGTGATCGATGGTTGACATTTAGCAAACGCAAATTCATACAAATTCAAACTTGTACACAACAAAAGAAATGGGTATTCGAACTCTCGAAACCACACAGTCTCATGGATTAATGAAAAATACAGTTCACATATAAATGACAGAAATTAAAACACAGAAACACCAAATTTCACTTAATTTCAAATTCAAATTACAATGCACTCATATGAGCGAGATTTCTCTCTTTAAAGCTCGATATTACATGTTTCCTGGCTTCCCCTACTTTCTAACCTCCAGCTCTCCCTTCAATTATTAAAAAGGTCACAATTTATACAAATACAGATTCATGAACCAATTTGGTTTAGATCTAGAAATCTCTCACCTTCTCCTAAAGTATATCTTCAGCTCCACTCTTTTCTTAACAAAATCCTAAATTAAACTTTTAAATCCCTCAAGTCCTCACTTCTCCCAGGATTACTCAACTATCTCTAAGATCTCTACAAATAATGTTATTTTCTCCATAAATCAATTTATAATTAAATTTCCTCAACCTAAACTAAACTTAGGAAAATAAATAATATGATTAACGTAACCCACTCCCTTTAGTAAATGTGAAATAAGACTCATGGGTATTATAAGTTTCGAATAATTCTCCTGCATCAAACTCCCCAGGTTGAAAAAATTCATGGACTCCTGTTCATGAGTCACCCAACTGCTTCTCTTGTTAACTTCATCAAATTTCATCTTCCAACAGGCTGTCTGTCCTCTTTCAACTGTAGGTGCATTTACTTCCTAGTCTCTTTCTCATCGATGCCAAACTCTGTATTGTGGATGTCCTTTTACTCTACGGTCATGAGTATCTCCTCCGCATAATGCTTTGATGATGATATCCTGCATAAATAACTCCTCAAACAACATAAATTTCTGCTCCTTTGTCTGCTATTGTCTTGTTATCATCTCAATAAATTTGAACTCCAACTTTATGTATTCTCCATTGTCTTGTGCCTAACTGTACATTTTGATTTCTTACCCAATTACCAACATTTTCTTCTGTTTACAAACCAATTTATTTATGATGCCCTGTATATCCTTCCATATTTCCTTTCCTTGCTGACTTTGACAAATTCTTATGCTTATCATCTTTGTAATTTCCATCATCCACCTATCCAACAATTTAAGTAGAATCCTTTCAATCTCAAAAGAAGATTGTTTCTTTTTTGATACAAGAACATATAACCTTTCAACCTCATACTGTCGATCAGCTGCAAATAATTCAGTTATTGAACTTGGTTCAAATACCTCCACATTCATATAAAATATGTCTGAATTATTCATCCAAATTTTTAATTGCAAACTCAAGATAAAATCTTGACATTCAAACCTCCTTTGTGAAAAGAAAATCTGTTTGTGGACTGTACTTTCACATCCTTTGTGTCCTTCTTTTTCTTCTGCGATGACTTTTTTAAGAGCTATTCCAACTCTCCTTCCTTCACCTTGAAATTTTGAGTCAACTAGTTGCTTACTATCATCTTCTTATTTCCATAAGGAAAACTGACTTTCTACATTTCCAAAATTTACATACTTCTTCATGTTTGCACGAACAAAAATATCTCCAAAGGCAGTTTTTCCTTCATCCTGGAAAGCACTTTCAACAATTAATAATTCAAAATCAGAAAATGCATTACATTTTCCACTAACTCTGTTCTATAATTTCCCTGATTTTCCATCCCCTTGATGCACATATGACATGTCAAAATTGTCATATCTTCCTCCATATTGCCTTGTCTTCGAAAATTCTTCCTTGTCTTCACTTTGTACTGAATGTTGTCTAAATTCAAAATTTTGTTCTCTTCTCTTCTCTTTAGCCTTCCTTCCTTTCATAATTCTTTTCATTCTTCCTTCTTATCCCTTAAAATATGTAAGCCAGTAAATTGTCTTTTCCATGTCTCTTCCTTTTCAATCAACATCTACCAATATCTAACTCTCTTTGGTTCTTTACGTGAAACAAAATCATATGCAACAGATTTTTCCTTCCATGATAAAGTTCCTTTTACAATAAAAATTACTGTCAACACAATGAATATCATTTTCCATTGAAACACTTTGCTTCTCATTACAAAAGCATAGTTCATGAAAGCATCCTTGTCTTCATCTTTTGAGATTTCCTGTCTTTCTCCAGTTTCTTGATTACATTCACCTTTACTCTTTTTGCAAGTTATACAAGTAACAATTTCTTCAAATTTTTGTTGTGCACTAGGTTCTGCCAAACTATTCTCAAGTTCTTGGCTACCTTCTTTTCCTCTCCTCTTCATAAAATTTTCTGGACTAGCTATACCTCCTTGGACTAAATTCTCCTTATAAATCTCTGTTCTACCATCTTCCATAGTACAATATTTAGTAAGAGTCATTTCCACTAATCTTGCACTATATCCTTTCAAGACAACTTCTTGTCTATTAAATATCAATACAGATTCATAATTTTTAAATAAAAATGGAAAAGATAATCCCATTACCTCAAGTGTTTTCCCTATACATAGACTCTTATTTGATCGTATGATAAGGCTATTTTCATACCTTTCTTCTTCATTTGCAATCTAAAATTTCCTTTTGTCTTCATACTCTCTTCCATATATTTACCAAGTCTTATTAAATTCATCATCTTCAACGCCCTTAGTAGTCTTCAAAAATTCTCTATATTTAGTGTCTTTGAACACATATTTAATCAGGAACCATTCCATTACAACCATCTCTTCTAACATCTTCATTTCTTCAGCAACCTGCATAAAAATATCTTGTCAGAATTGTTCATCACTTGCATACATACACAAATCATCAGTTTCAAAAATACTAGGCTCCCCGTTCTTTGATGTCTCAATCATCACATCTCTCTGCTGACTCGAAATTGTCCAACAGTTCAGAAATTCATCAATGATTCCTTCCTCAATAAGGTAATTTTCTTGCTCAGGTCTATAATAATCATCTTCCATCTCTAACTCAGCCACTCTGAGTTACTCTCTTAATCTGATATACATTCTCCGGTTTATATGCTTTTGTAACAACTTACACTTTATCTTCTTTCTTTTCATTGTCCAACCATAACTTTGGTTCTTCACACTCTTCTCTAGAAGAATTATTATTGCATCAATACTTGCTTTCAATTAAGCAATTTCTCTCTCAAATACCTCTTGACTCATCCCCATACCTTTGCCATTTTCCTTGGCATTTTTCTTTCTTCTATCGTGGCTTCTCTCTAAACCCCTGCTATGACTATCATCAGTCACTTTATCCTTCATCTCTATGAGCTTCTCATTCACTATGAGCTGCACTAAGCCTCTGCATAGCAAGACCACTTTTCTACCACTTACCTCACCAATTCCCTCTCTGGACTTGGTCTTTTGGCAAGCACTCGTTCTCTGTCTGTGGAACCTTTTGAGCACTCTCTTCTCCTCTCTCTAGGATTATAACCTCCACTCACCTTCTCTTGAGAATACTTTAGCTATTCTCCCTATCTGAACTTTTGTTGGAATCTTTAGGTTCACTGCCACTAACTCAACTCTTCTCTCTCTTTACACAATCTGTTATTGTGTGTTGCTGCTATCATTATCTTCCTCATAAAAACAATTCAAATGGAACCAAACATTAATATATAACTCATACCAGAGAGATATTTAAATGATTTATCTCCTTGAGCTTCCATTGGCTTGGACAATATACATGCTGCTTACTTTTCACTGTCTGCGCTTCAATTCTTATGTCAACTAAATTTCTTTTCTTTCTGAGTAAATCCATATTCATTTTATTTAATTACAACATTTCTGCCGCAATTTCTTCATTCACTTCTTTTTCACAGCTAATGAGCTGAAACTTATGTTGCTACTTTACACTCTTTTACATATATCATTGAAGTTTTAAAAACTGCATAACCTCTACCTGATTCTGTCTTTTCCAAAATTTGTCTTTGATGAAATGCTGAAGTTCTCATTACCTACAATATCTCAGAATCCATCTTCATTGCATAACTCTCTGGTGTCCTTTTCTCCCTCTTTATGAAATCCGTTATAATGCAAATCATATACATGCTTTGAATAAAATTCAATTTTCAATCAATTTCACATAGCACTAGTCTAGCTCTGATACCACAATTGATGCAACAAAATTGTGTTTTGCTCAATTTGTGGGCCTGTGGTTTATAGCCACACTGCTTACTTAAACTCCACTTGTAAATGGCGCACCAAAACTCCTTTCATATTTTAATTTAATGTGGAAACAAAAGAATCTGTATATTCAATTGATGCAACAAAGCTACGTCTTCCATAAATATGATGTTGTCCTCTATTGGATTCAATCTGAAGGAAGAATCAGTGGGAGCCTCTAAGGAGGCTGTGAATTTTATTGAGATCGAACCCATCAACACGATTGATAATTCTACATAAGAAATAGTGTAAAATCACTTTGTTTTGGAGGCTAGAATAGAATCGACCTAGCATTCCTCTATCCTCATATCTTCTAATCTCCACCATTCAACTTAATCTTTTTATATCGAATGGATATCACATTTCAAACAACACAATATTTAACTCTTTAAACATCTGCAATATTCATGGTTTTACTTTGTACTTAGATTGCTACGTGTTGCCTTATTATTTGATTGCATTCATTATAAAAATACCTCTTACTGGAATGAAGTCCTGTGATATACAATCTGTGGGTTTGAAAACATACCTTATACCACTTATGGGTTCGAATTCTGCTATACTCAATCGTATGCTTCGCTCTCGATTTACAGCTTCAATGCCATCACACATACATATTCCCACATAAATTAATCAACATATGGCTTGACGCAGATTTATTTTAATGTAAGTCTCAAACAGATCTCCACCCATTATAAGTTGTGGATTGATATGGCCATCCATTCCACCTCTACGCAATGCATTCTGGAATCATATTATTAATCACATTTTTATTAATGGATCACCATCGATTTATTCTGTGATTGATGGTTGACATTTAACAAATGCAAATTCACACAAATTCAAACTTGTACACAACAAAATTAATGGGTATTCAAACACTCGAAACCACACAGTCTCATGGATTAATGAAAACTACAGTTCGGATATAAATGACAGAAATTCACACAAAGAAACACCAGATTTAAATTAATTTCAAATTCAAATTACAATGCACTCATATGAGCCAGATTTCTCTCTTCAAATCTTGATATTACATGTTGTATGGCTTCCTCTACTTTCTAACCTCCACCTCTCCCTTCAATTATTAAAAAGGTCACAATTTATACAAATACGGATTCATGAACCAATTTGGTTCAGTTCCAGAAATCTCTCACCTTCTCCTTAAATATCTCTTCAACTCCACTCTTTTCTCAACAAAATCCTAAGTTAAACTTTTAAATCCCTCAAATCCTCACTCCTCCTAGGATTGCTCAACTGTCTCTAATATCTCTACAACTAATGACATTTTCTCCATAAATAAATTTATAATTAAATTTCCTCAACCTCAACCAAACTTAGGAAAATAAACAAAATGATTAAGGGAACCCACTCGCTTTAGTAAATGTGAAATAAGACTCATGGCTCTTATAAGTTTCAAAGAATGCTCTAGCGTCAATAGAATTCACTGTTGCACTTATCTTCTCCAATGATTCTATGTAATCATATATTTCTTGTTGTGTTGGGTCTATGCCTGGAGATTTTATGTTGGGGCTACCTTCAAAGTTATGAATAGGAGAATTTTGAGGACTGTGTGGAGGAGAAATATTGACAGGAGATGGCATTGGGGTTTATTCATCTAGACTTATAAACTTTGTCTCTTTTGATAGTGTTTTCTTCATTGAACCTCGGAGTCTAGAGCTCCTTCGCAGTTGTGGAGGATTTACATTTTCCTCATATGTATCCTTAATCCTCTTTCTTATATTTCCTCTTGGATTGTTTTATTTTGTTTTCTGAGTAACCTATTCAGAGATGATATTTTCATCATTCTTCTACAATGAAGATGTAGGTTTGTCTTCAATTTTTGTATCAGTCTTGCTCTTTCTGACATTATCTTCTTTGGGTTGTTCTCGTGCTTCTTGAAAATGGTTTCTAATAAGAAAGCTCTCCCAGGTATCTCCTATGATTTTTAAATGAAATTTAACCAGTATCTTTACCAACCCATGATGATGCATGGTGTTATATATAAAATGTATTCTCTTTTGCACGTTTGTGGACATTCCTTTTAAGCTATTTAGTAGAAATAAGGTAATATTTATTTCACCGTTCTTTAAAAAATTCATCAGTAAACGGATATGGTATACATACATGTAACCAAACCTTCCTTCACAGGTAATAAATTTTTGTATAACCAAGAGCATGTTCCTCCATTTACTTTTAAGAGCTGAGCTAGGGATACCTTTTCTAAAAACAGAGACATCCATACCTGGGATTTTGAGTATAACTTTCTATGATTCACTGTGGAACTCCTTGTTTTTGAACCATATTTTTCCAAGCCTTGGAAGTTCTGTGGCTTATGCCATGAATGACTCAGTAACTGTGAACTTGATGTCTCCAATTTCCACTTATGTGCCATCAAAATATCAAGCGAAAGATTTTGTAATTTCCTTGTGGAAACCATCGAAATTCACTATAAATTTGAGCCATCCATCTTTCTGCAACATTTCTTTGATTTGAGGGTATCAATGAGGGAGTCAATTATGGACCGTTATGAGACATAATGCAGAGGATGTGGCTGATTTGTGGTATGATGGAAATTGAAATAAAATAAAATGATGATCTATCAAGGAAGCATATGACCATCCATATTATACATGCTAATGTTTTAACCTTGCTATTAAAATAAATTATTACACTTTACCTTTTATAACTAACCTTTTCGTTTGTTGTTTCTTTGGTGTTGATCCTTTAGGTACCCTTTAGCATGTTGGTCTTCAAAACATAATCCTTGAATTTACTGTAATCATCATTTGTTTATGTTGGAAAATTTGTCATTGATGGCAAAGAGAGAAGAAAAATAGCATAGGAGCAGGGGCAGGAAAAAGAGAGAGACAAAAAGAGCAGCATAGAAGCAAAGGAGATGGCAAAGGAGACAGTATAGAAGCAGAGAGATAGAAAAAGGCAAAAAGAGGTCAAAGAACCTGAAGTCAGTTGGAAATGTTGACAAGGAGAACAGTAGATGAAGAAAGGAAAAAAGAGGATGCAGAGGAGCGAGCTACATTTCCAGGGCCATTTGAAGAAGCAGGGCCATTTGAAGAAGAAAGGTAGTAAAAGAAGCAGCCCAGGCTGCAGAATATAAAGAATACTGAGAATGCAGAAAAACAAAGAAACGGTAGCAGAGATCTGTCACATTTGTCTTGCACTGACAAGCACTAACAGAGAAACGAAACCCTGAAAAATGGAACTCTGGTTTGGAGCTGAACTATGGTTTAATGAACTCAAACAAGATTATATATTGGCGTTTGTTTTTTATTAAAGCCCAGGGTTATATATTTGGATGACTATTCGTGTGTGGTGGCGTTAAAAAGTGTGAAGGTTTCAATAAGAATACAGGCAAAAACGCCCAAAATATACCAAAAATAAGGTTGAAATCGTGATGAAATAGGGGTGAACAAATAAAAAGCGCGGGGCGGAACCTTGAGGGGGATGGAACCCGAAGCGAAACTATGAACAGTGAAAGCGGGTTTTATAACCCACAAGTGGTATTCGCGTTTTTTAAAAGCTAGAAGCTGTTTTATGAAAAATTATGCGATATTGCAAACTGAGTGACACGTGGCCATAAGTGGTTTACAAAAACCATTTATATCACGTGATGTTGGGGAATTAACCCTCGTGCAATAAATTAACGCGATATTTGTTTATATTCATTGGATCATCCAAACCAACGCGATAAGTTGTCCACTGTTGGATGTGAGCGGCTTGTTAATAGAGGTGGGCCCGAATCAACCGTTGTGTTGTTAATTAAAACATAACCCAAAGTTTAAGTCGTATGTTGTGGGGCCAAAGACAAATACGTGTGGACTTTTGTTGGATGTGTATTGATACATTTTGAAATGCCGAAGGTTTAAAACCAAGGTCAAGGATTAATATATATAGAATGTTGATATGTCAGGGCTTATAAAAGCAAGGGCCGAATATAAAATCAAGCGTTGATATATATTGGTTGCCGAACCTTGTATGGGGCGAAATTGCGTGCTGGGCATTATTATAGTTATATGAAAGAGGTGACTTTGGGCACAAAATGTATTAGGCGCTTATAAAACTAACATTGGGTTGGAGCATAATATATGTTGACATATATTATGGTTGGATATACATATATATATGTTAATACATATGTTATGTTGACGAGCGCCTATAAATATTGTCCAATACGAATTGTTAAACTATGGGGCTAGATATATCACAGTGTTGGATGGAGTTGGCAAATAATGAAGATATGAACGCATGGTAAGCTACATATGTTGTGGGCTAGACATCTAAGTGCATCAGATTATATAGTTACCTTGGGTTTACCAATGTCAACCAATGAAGGTATGTTAATACGCTGTGGGTTAGCCAAGGTTGAACTTGGTATGAGTTAAGTGGATTAAAGTTTTCTTTGTGTTAGTAAATACATGCTATGCGGTTCAAATTAAAGACTGAAATGGGGAATATAGATATGACGGTATATATATTATGCTTGATATGAGTTGAATGAATAGTGGGCCCAATATACATGCGGATTGGTGAGCACGTATGATGTGTGGGAAGTATGGGCATATACATTAATATATGTCTTGGAAAAGATTTACTTTGGAATTTGAATGAAGTTTGTATACACCTCAAGGAAATGCGGGCACGAACCATTTATTCGTGTTAGTTTCGGATACATATATATTACTTGCTGACATATATATATATATATATATATATATATATATATATATATATATATATATATATATATATATATATATATATATATATATATATTCTTTGAGCGAAGATGTGCAATTAATTTGTATAATGTGCAACACAATTTGATATGTTAAACCTTGGGGAATGTTTGCATACGGTGAACTGGTATGGGGCCGATATATATATATATATATATATATATATATATATATATATATATATATGGCTGGGATAATCGGTTGTATTGCATTATAGTCATATAATTGAAATAGAAGTAAAGCCTCCACCTTTACTTATGTGAATTTCCAACTCAGAAATTAAACATTGAAGGTTTCCAGATTGTGGATTTATATTGGAGGCAATATTTGGGATGCATTTTTATATGAACAGTGAACTAGAGAGTATGCAGAAACTGAAAAAGACAGAGGCCATTTAACAGGCATGGAAAATAGAGGTATGCAGAGCAGTTATATGATAGCAGCAGAAAAGACAAAACCAGCAAGCCAAGGGCCAGAAAATAGCTGAGTGAAATTTTTGTATGTAACCGAAAATGTGAATGTAAATGTTTTAATTGTTTTTATATTGTTTGTGATGCATTGGAAAGTCTCCAGAGGAAAACAAAACTCCCACTGTAGTATTGAAATTAATACATATTGTTATATTTTTCTGAATGAGCTGATAAAAGAAATGAGGAGGTAGAAGGCAAAGTGGAATGGCTGTCCATTTCAAATTCCCTGAGGAATGCAAACAGTTATAAGGAAATTTCTAGAAATAATATCATATTTTATATGTTAGAGAGGTTAGAGAATGTAGAATTGAGGCAGAGAAGATAAGAAGAAGGAGGAGCTAAAAGATAAACTATGAAAAGTCATAAATGATATAAGACAGTTGAGAAAGATGGAGGACAGCAGTGAATATCATACAGAATAGAGATGATATCCAAGGTAAATCAGCAAATTTTTTCTTTTGAAAGAGTAAGGAAGTTGGAGCTTCCCTATCAAGTTGTAGCTTGATAGATTTCAGTTGTAGCTGACTGAGGTAGGAGCCTCCTATAGGTTGGTGCCTGCAGAAAATTGATGGGAGTTGGAGCTTCCTTGCAAGTTGTAGCTTGAAAAATTGAGGTTGGAGCCTCTTGTGGGTTGGAGCCTATAGAAAATTAGTGGTGAGAGGGAGTTGGAGCTTGCCTTTGCATCACAACAATAATAAGATGTGGTTTTCTCCCTCTATGGGTTTCCACTTATATCTGGTGTCTCTGTGCATGATGTTTATGTGTTGATATGATTTATCTAATCTGTTTAATACTTTTTGCTCTCATATCAAGTCTGTTGTTACATTATATTAATACTTACAGCTCACATTCTAAGATTACTCACAAATTAAGTTGAACAAGAATTGAAGGTGTAAATAAGTTTTAATGAAAAGTTTTAAAAGATCATGAATGTGTTAAACTGATTCACCCCCCCGCTCTCAATTTAAATAAGGGTTCAACAATTGGTATCAGAGTGGGCTCCTTCTGTATTAGTTTAAAAACTGAAAGGAGATCCTAGGTTCTCGGGATGGTTAGTCAAGAAGGATGCTCAATCAATAAAGCCCCTTCTTTCATTGGTGCAAATTATGCCTTCTGGAAAATCAGAATGAGGACATACATAATGTCTCTAGGAATAGATGTTCGAGCTGCTGTGGAATTTGGATGTGACTCAAAGGCGACTAACTTAGAGAAAGAAGCCAAACAAGATTTTATAGCTAATGCAAAGGCCATGACTGCAATCTTAAATGGACTATGTGAGGCAGAATTTATCAAAGTAATGCACAGCAAGACTGTGAAAGAAATGTGGGATACACTAGAAAACATCCATGAGGGAGACAAAAAGGTGAAGACAGCCAAACTTCAAGTCTATAGAGCCCAGTTTTACAATTTAAAAATGAATGATGATGAAGACATTGCCAGCTTCTTTTTAAGGGTTGCAGAAATTGTCAATAACATGAAAGCTCTAGGAGAAACCATAAGAAGCTGTAATTGTTCAAATGATTCTAAGATCTCTTCCATCTAGCTTTAACCCCAAGGTTTCTTCCATAGAAGAAACAGCTAATTGGGAAACCTTGACCATGAACCAATTACTTGGAAATCTAACAACCTATGAGATGAGACTGCCACAGAGGAAGTCAAATGTGAGGGAGGAGGCCTTTAAGATAGAGAAGAAGAAAGAAGAAAAGGAAGATACATGCTCTTGCTCTGATGAAGAAGAGGCGAAATTTGTCAGGAAATTGAATAGAGGCTCAGGTAAATATAAAGGTAAAATTCCATTTAAATGCTTTAACTATGGAAGAGTTGGAAACTATGCTACTAAGTGTCCTCATAATAAAACAAAAAATCAGACTCAAGAATCAAAGAAAGCCATATCAAAGAACTGGCAGAAAGGGAAGAGATTCAATAGAAAGTCTTTCTATGCTCAGCAAGATAGCAGTGCATCTGAAGAATCAGATGAATCCCCAAGTGAAGAAGGAACCTATGAATTTATATTGATGGCTATAGAAGAGCTTGAAGGATTCCTTCTAGAAGATGAGGAAGAAGGTGAAGTTGATCTTGAGGGGGAGCTAGGAAGTACCCTGGAGGAAATTGACAGACTCAAACTGAAGTACAAAAAATAGAAAGATATTCCCCTCAAATATGTAAGAGAAGAAAAAAATTTAGAAGTCCTCATTCAGTTGAAATTAGAGCTTGAAGAAGCCAAAAAGGTAGAATACATTTTACTTAAGCAAATTAAGGATAAAATTCAAGAACAAGAGAAATTGGAAGAAGAAGTAGTCTGCTTGAGGAAGAAATTAGAAAATGCCCGAAGGAAAGTGTCAATAAATACTTCTCAAATGACAATCTCTGATAATTTGAATGAAATTATAGATGATCAAAGATCTCCTCTGATAAAAACTTGGATAGGCTATAAAGGAGAATCAAGAAAAAGCAAAGAAAAGGAAAATAAAAATATCATTTTTGTAAAATCAGATAAGGATAATAAAGTAGCTCAGAAGGTTCCTACAGAAGAAGAAACCTGCAATGAAGTAGACAGAAACCAGAAGGAACCTCAAATGACAAAGAATGAAATAAACAAACAGTCAACTTAAAAAGGCTCATATACTCCTGAATATGTCAAATTTGGAAGCCATCAAAGGAGATTCTTTCCCCCTATGAAAAATGCCACCTGTTATGCCTACCACAAATAGGGACATATTGTTGCATACTATCATACAAGGAGAATTAATTCAAACCAGCAAAGGATGCAAACAGTGAAAATATTACCTCAAGCAAACAAATGGAGAAGAGAACCCTTTATCAGGTATGCAAATTGTTTTTATGGATACTGTTTTTACTGTAAGGAATTTGGCCATAAAATCATAGAATGCAGAACATATGGACAAATAATGATGTTCAAAACCTCAAGGAGGTTTATGAATCATGGAGAGATTACTCGTACTCATAATTATGCTAAAAATATGATCAAATGCTGTGTATGCCATAAAATTGGACATATGCCTTCCAAATGTCCTCTCAGAGAATGTGTTCTATCATCTTAGAAAAGGTACCAAACAAAAGGATGCATGCAGTGGAAAAGGAAGGTGAATAAATGCGACCTGGCTCTAATAGCTCAAGACCTGAAAAGTCGATGGTATTTGGACAGTGGTTTCTCAAAGCATATGAATGGAGATAGAAGCAATTTTATAACCTTTCATGAAAAGAAATCAGGAAATGTTACTGTTGGCAATGATAAAGCAGGGAAAATAAAAGGAAAAGGCTCAGTCAGTCTGGAAAATGGCAGAGGAAAGGCCCAAGATGTACTATTTGTGGATGGGCTGAAAGAAAATCTGCTGAGTGTCATTCAAATGTGTGATAAAGGCTGTGAAGTTCTTTTTAAAGCACAAGACTATGAAGTAAGATCAAGCACCATAGGAAAGACCCTGATCAAAGGTGTTCGAACGAAAAGCAATGTCTACATAGTGAAAGAAGAGAATGAAGCATGCCACCTTAGCAAACTTGAGGAATCATGGTTATGGCATAAAATATTGGGACACCTTAACTTTGACCATATAATCAGTCTGAGCAAGAAGAAAGTAGTCAGAGATATACCAGCAATAAAGAAGCCTTCAAATACCATATGTAAATCTTGCCAATTGGGTAAACAGACCCGCACATCCTTTAAGACCAAAGATGAGCTATCAACAAGTAGGCCACTTCAGCTTGTACACATGGACCTGTGTGGACCTTCAAGAACTAAAACATCTAGTGGAGAATCCTATTTCATGCTGATCATAGATGATTTTTCCAGAATGACATGGGTTGCATTTCTCAAATATAAATCGGAAGCACTTGAGAAATTCAAGATATTCAAGGCATTGGCAGAAAATCAAATAGGATGCAAGCTAAAGTGCATCAGATCAGACAGAGGAGGTGAATTCACAGACTATGATTTTGTAGACCTATGCAATGAACATGGGATAAAACAACAATTTACAATTGCTGGTACACCTCAACAGAATGGAGTGGCAGAGAGACAAAACAGGTCATTACAACAGATTGCCAGAGCAATGATGCAAGAAAGTAACATTCCCCAAACCTTCTGGGCAGAAGCAGTACACACAGCTGTTCACATTCTTAACAAAGCTCATTTAAGACCAAACTGTGACAAGACTCCTTACAAATTATGGCATGGTAAACCAACATCAATCAAGCACTTTAGAGTCTTTGGAAGCAAGTGTTTCATAAAAAATAATGATGAAAAACTGGGGAAGTTTGATGCAAGAGCTGATGAAGGAATATTTTTAGGATATGCATCCAAGAGTAAGGGTTACAAGTGCTACAACAAAACACTACACAAAATTGTGGAAAGCATTGATGTAATATTTGATGAAGATCTACCAAACAGAACAAGAAGTACAAGATGCAGCAATCCTCCAGAAGATCATGAAGAAGAGAACCAAGATAATGATGAACTAAGCAAGACAACAGAAGATACTGAATTAAACTCAAAAGGTCCCTCAAGACACACTCAAAAGAATCATCCAGAAGATCAAATCATTGGGGACAAGAGTGTGGGAGTCCAGACAAGAAGACAACTTGCTGAACAGACAGAAGAAGTATACCTAGCCATGCTATCTCAAATAGAGCCAAAGAAGTTCAAAGAAGCCAACAAAGACAAAAGCTGGGTAAATGCTATGAATGAAGAATTGGACCAAATTGAGAAGAAAAATACCTGGGAATTAATTCCAAGACCCATTGGGAAAAATGTCATTGGCACAAAATGGATATTCAAGAATAAGATGAATGAACAAGGGCAGGTAATCAGAAATAAAGCCAGACTTGTATGCAAGGGATATTTGCAAATTGAAGGTCTTGATTATGATGAAACTTTTGCGCCTATAGCCAGAATGGAAGTAATCAGAATGTTTTTGGCCTTTGCATGTTATCATGATTTCAAGGTATATCAAATGGATGTGAAGTCTACCTTCCTAAATGGAGATCTAGAGGAAGAATTCTACATGGAACAACCTAAAGGATTCTCATTAACAGATAAAAATGACTATGTGTGCAGATTAAAGAAAGCCTTATATGGTCTGAAACAAGCTCCTAGAGCATGGTACTCAAGGCTAGACAAATACTTGCAAAAACAAGGGTTCAAGAAAGGAGGAGTAGACAACAATTTGTACATAAAGGCTAATGAAAATGAACTCTTAATTGTAGTAGTGTATGTAGATGACATCATGTTTGGAAGCAACAAAGATGAGTTAGCAAAAGGGTTTGCTAAAGAAATGAAATCAGAATTTGAGATGTCTATGATTGGGGAGCTCACCTTCTATTTAGGACTTCAAATTCAACAAAAGAACACAGGCACATTCATCTCACAAGAAAAATACTTAAAGAGAAATGTTGAAAAGGCTCAAAATGGAAGATTTGCATGAAGCACGTGTACAACTCCTATGATCATTGGATGCAAGTTGTGTAGCTGATGATGGATCTATAGATATAGGTCAAAGACATGTGAGATCCATGATAAGAAGTCTCGCTATACCCTAATAGCTTTAGCACTCGAGACATTATGTTGCGCGTAGGACTTGGCCATGGCAAGACATCATAGAAGCACCCTAAATAAAATCATTTACTAGCGCTCAAAAGAATATTCGGATATCTACAAGGAACGCTGCAAATTATGGGGCTATGGTATCCAAAAAGACAAGAGCTTCACTTTTGACAACATATACATATGCAGACATTGGGCTTGTTAGTGTCGGCCTAGACATATTGCCATCGGTGATCAAAGCCGCTTTTTTTGCATTTGCATGTTAGGTGTCTCATACGAATAAATTTCACCATTTCGTTAGGTCCATGGATTCATTGATGGTAGTAATTTTTTATCAGTTGTCCCTCATGAGATACTTGCTGATTTTCCTTTCTATGGTCTTTAGTCATTAGTCACTTTCATTCTCAAAATCATATTAGTAGGTCATAGGATGGGTCTCATTAGTTTCTAGGGTCTCACCATGGTCAAATTAATGATTCAAATGTCATAATATCAGCAAGGTCATGAGGAAGCCAATAAGCTCAAAGTCACAACACCAGGAAGAATCAGAGAGACATTTTATTCATCTTGATGTAATTTTCACTTATGTAATTTTGTCTTTATTACCATTCATTATGTAATTTTATATCATCATATGTAATAAGTCACAATTCAGAAGTTGTCATCTCCACAAAGTGATGTCCCTGCCTTCAGAGAAGTTCTTCGCATGATGTTCAGTGCCAAATCATCTTCCAAGAAGATCCATCAGAAAGAGCCCGGAAAGAGCTTTCCAACGATATGCTACACTCTCAAAACTGACTTCTAGATTGAAATTTATGCTTAAGTGAAGTAAAGGCCCTTATATCCTCATATACCCCCTATTTCCCATTTGTTCCCCTTTAAATTTATGTTTAAAGTTCTATATCTTCCTTATGAAATCCCTTTTTCCCCCTTCTGATTGTAAAATCGCATTATAAATACATATGCGATTATGACCAACCACTTCCCCTCCATGCCATTGAACTTTATAATAAAAAGTTGGATATTATAAAGTCTCACCGCATAAAACCACTTCCCCAACCATACCCCGTAGAAATTTATTATAAGTCCCATCCCCCTTATTTAATCGCAATCGCAACCTTTCCAAATCGCGGGTTTATTTGAAGTGCCAATCGCAAGTATTTGCGACGTGATTGATCGCATCGCAATATACCCCAATGCGATTGATTGCACCATTCTCCGATCATTGCATCGCAAATTCTCCTCCGATCGCACCCTTACTCCGATTGACCCGATCGCATCTGCTCCTCCGATCGCTACGATCCTCTGATCGCACCCTTCCTCCGATTGACCCGATCGCATCCGCTCCTCCGATCGCATCGCAAGTTCTGTTCTCCCGATTGCGATCGCGATTACCCCCGCTCCCGATATCTGATGTGATTGACCCCTGGGGCCCACCATAATATATCCACCCATCTGTATTACCAAAAGCCCTTTCCCCTTTGTAAATTGGAAATTTATTCTATTTCGTTTTTACAAAGGTTTTCCATTCCCCTTTCCCAATCGCATCAGAAGTTTTATTTTTACCACTCCGCCCTACTCCTAACTCTGATTTCCGATTGCGATTCGTACCCCTGGTCCCACCATTTAATTCCTCAACCATTCATTACCAAAATGCCCTTCCCCTTTGTAAAAGTTAAAAATGATCTGTTTTGTTTATTACAAAGGGTTCTCCCCAATCACATCGCATATTTGTAAATGTGTTACTCCGCCTGCCTCGTTCCCCGATTGCGATTGCGATTGCACTTGTGTTTTAATATGATATCCCTCCGCTTGGCTCACTCCAATTGCGATTATAACGTGGGTCCCGCCTCCACTCCCTTCCTTCCTATTCACGGTTTTTTCCCTTCATAAAGCATATAATTTCATTCGGTTCTATTTCTATGGAAGTTTATTAAAAAGTTAGAGAACAAAGAAATAATGGAAAGCAAAAGAACAGTCAAAGGGCCGAGAGCTTATTTAAAACAAAGATTGTTACAACAATCAGCAAAATAGGAAATCTGTTCATCAGATTACCTATTTTCGTTCATACAGCCTAACAACAAAATCTCCAAAAGCAGTCAATGTAATTATGTCCCTTATTTTCAGGGGCAGATTGTTGTATTACTTTCTATGATTGTATTTAAGTTCTTCAGCTGTTAGAAAAACTCCCTTTTCTGTGGATCTGTGTTCCCACATTTCAGCCTATTTATTGTAATTGTAAATCATTTGTAAGCAGTCTGAGTTGGAGAAAGTAGGGGAATAGTGTGGAAGAAACATCTCTACGCTACATTGTATAGTTTGACAGGAATTAATAAGAGATGCAGCTCTGATTTGTGGGATCCATGTGGTATGAGAGTTAGCATTTGTTTTTCTCCTTTGTTTCATATGTGAATTGTTATGTGTTCCATTCATCCATAAACATTTCCTTTTGAATGCTTTCAAGATAGAAAGGTAGAATCCATCTCTATATGCTCTGCCTTAGGAAATCATTCATACTCTGTATTTTTCTTCTGTTTGAAAAGGATCCATTTATTGTGCCCTTTTCAGCTCCGCACCAGTCTTTCCATCCCATCCTCATTAAATTTTAATTGCTAATTTTCCTGCCTATCTTGCCCCATGAAATATCCTGTATCCTGATTTAATTCCCGGATTCAACTGTCCCTTTATATCCCACACATCCCTGAAATTCATTAATTCATTCATTCATTTTATTTAAACCTTTTATCCCTATCATTTTACCTAGCCTAATATCATATTTCTATTGCCCTTTATTGAATATTGTTTTACGGAGAGAGCCCTCTCCTGTCCTTGTAGGGCTAGCTACAAGGCTGAGCGTGGTTTAGTTGTTAACCTGATTTTCCTTTTCACAATTGGTCCAATTCTGAAAAGCACATTCTCCGCGACCATACCTGGGAGTGTTCAAGATTGTTTTGCTTGTTAGTTTTATTTGTTTTATAAACTACAGATGGAGCTTGAAGTTATGCCGTGTATTCTTCGAATCGCATATCTAGCTATCTCTGCATAAGTAGATAAATGTTGCTTCAGTCAATCTCCGGTCTAGTTTTATAAACATAACATCTGACTTGCAAGATTTGCCCCAGTACATCAAATATTTCCAGACTTTTGAAAGATGATGTTCAGATTTTTGCTAGGCTACAAATAAATTTTTTGTAAAATAGACATTCGACCACACTGGCTTCAAGGAGATACACCAGGGCTAATACAGATCCAAATCCTCCCCCTGTGTTTGAAAATCCAAATCTTATACCAAGAATTGTCAGAAGACAAGAAGGATCATTAAGCCCCAGACCCGTCTTCAGATCTTATACTTGGCCCAGTGAATGGTTTTTTGTAGAAGATATTTCCTTTGACGAGAATTTTGAGCTTTCTTTATTTAGGAATAAGTCTGAAAATGACATTGATGATACAGTTTTAGATCCTGCTTTCCTTGTAGACATTGAAGTCCAAAGAGCAAATACCTCCATTGACGATTACATTTTGAATTCTCCTCAGTCCATCACTGTAACTAATATCCCCGAGCCTTCAAAATCATCAGGAACAACATTTCCCCCTCCCAATTCATTAGCATTCCCATCAGTCAATTCCCAATTATCATCTCCTCCATTAACACCTCCCTCAAATCCTACAAATCCCGTCGTAAATCCACCAGAGTTATGGCTGCCAGGTATGCACCCCTAGTCTTACCCCAGGTCCTCAATGACATGCCAGCTGACTATCAAAGCAAAATTCCTATTTTTGATGCCATTCAGAGCATCACGGCTCAACAACATGTTGATAAAATGAATGACCTTTTTGATTTGCATGAGGTAGAAGCAGAGAATGTAACGATGAGGCTGTTTGTTCAAAGTTTCGAAGGCGAAGTCAGAAAGTGGTTTAGAGCCCTACCTCCAGGCACAATTCGCACATTGCAGGAGTTGCACACTCAGTTCCTGGACCGGTGGGAGGTAAAAAATAACCCACTTCAAATTCTGTCTGAATATGAGAACATTAAAAGGAATGTGGGTGAAACCGTGCAGGATTATTGTATAAGATTCAATGCTGTATATAATGCTATTCCAACTAAACTGAAGCCTGCTGAGGGATTGGCATTGTTAAAATTTCTCGATGGATTTGATGCCGACATGGCATATCAGCTGCGTGGAAGAGATCCGTCTTCACTTGAAGACATGCAGAAGATAGCAGTTAATGTTGTGGCAAATCTGCTGGCTAAAAGAGCACGAGCCAAAGCTGAGAAAAGAGTCACAATAAAAGAGGAGGCCTCTACTTCAGATAGTAAAATGGACACTCTGATCAGAACAGTGGAAAAAATGGTTGATAGGTTGACCATTGCAGATAGACCTGAGCCTCAAATAATAAATCCCAATTTCAGAGGGCAGCAGGTGCAATTTAGAATTAAGCAGAGAGAGCCGAGAATGCAGGACCAAATTGCGCCACCACAACAGCAAATTAAAACTCCTTTGCAGTAGAACTACGTGCAAGGAATATATTCAAATGACGATGATCCTGTGATTGAGGCTAATCACTTTTTCATGGCTGATGGTGCACCCATTTTCCTTACAGAAGACGAAGAATACACAGTGGCGACTCCAGACATTCAAAAAGACCAAAATTTCATTTTGGCCAATGATACAGTACTGGAAGAGGATTTTGATGACTATCAGAGAGGGTATATGAACGGTTTGTCGGCTCAGCAAAGGCAGTACTCTTTAAGGAATAGAGAGGTTACAGTCATCCCCATTCAAAAGAGAAAGGAACTCCAAATGAAAAACGATGCACATAAGAAAGGAAAGGAGCCGGCTGACCCTTCTTCTAGTAAAGCGCCTACAGTTGCTTATACAGCCAATGAAAAGAACCAACAGAACACAGTAAAGGAGCCAACAGAGAATAAAGACCCGCCCATTAAAGAGGTAGAAAAATCTCCCTCCTTTAATCTAGAAAATGAAATCTCTAAATTAAAAGTGTCTATGCCCCTCACAGAGTTGGTAAAGAATAGTGTGTATAAAACTCAGGTGTCCAAAGTCTTGCAAATAGATTTTGTCTCCGATATGGTCAATGTAGAAGATGACTACCCTGAACTTATTTTTGGTCCAGCCACAGAAGAATCTGAAGAAAATGAAGTCCCTCCTTTTTACTTGAGTCTTAGAGTACATGAGTTTATCCTACATAATGCTATGTTGGACTCCGGGGCCTCACATAATTTGATGCCCAAAGCTGTCATGGAGAAGCTAGGCCTTGACATCACTCGTAAATATCATGACTTGTATTCCTTCGACTCAAGTAGGGTCCACTGTATTGGTTTAATTAAATATTTGGTAGTGTCTTTAGATCAGATTCCAGCAAAGAATGTCTTGATGGATGTAGTTGTTGCTGATGTCCCACCAAGGTTTGGAATGCTTCTATCTAGGTCTTGGGGTGCAAAACTTAAGGGAACCATGCAGCTTGACTTCTCTTATGCCACTATCCCTGTATTTGGCCAGTTGAGGAATTTATATAGGGAAAAGAAAATGAAGTATATGATTACCAGCAAAGACAAGCCTGTAAATCATCCCATTAATGTTGTCCATACAGACTTAGAGTCTTTTGTCTTGTATTCTGATGGTGGTTTAAATGATGAGAATGTTCAATTGGTACAAGTGGATGACATACCTGAGATTTTAGAGAATTTCAAAGAGGTCCTCAAAAGGGAAAAGGACAAAGCAGCAAACACTTCTGAATCTCCTGCTTTCCAGCAGCAAAGGGACAATGAAAGGCCAAAAATCAGCCAAGGTAAAGAGGAGAAAGAAGAAAATTTCTAGCACCTTCAAGAAGAAGAAGAAGGCCTGTGGAGTATGGATTTTGATGGAGCTATTGGTAAGGATGGAGCTGGCATTGGAATATGGATTAGAAGTCCTGTTTTTCAACTTGAGAAGGTTCCCAGTAATGTTAGAGTTTGTGCCTATAAGTGAGTTTTTAATTTCTCTAATAATGAAGCAGAATATGAGGCTTTGATTGCAGGCCTCAAAATTTTGAAGAAGTTGAATGCTAAAAGGATTTTTGTATATGGCGACTCTGAATTGATAATTAAACAGGTGAAGGGATAATATCAAGCAAAACATCCAAGATTGAGGGCATACAGAAATGCAGTCTTGGACATTTTGAAAACATTCCCATAATATACTTTGACAGCAGTGCCTAGGATGCAGAACATTATTGCTGACTCTCTCGCCACTACTGCAAGTAACTTGAAGATTCCAATGAACTCCAGCAATAAGTTTGAGATCTATGTCAAACATAGGCCTGTTGTTCCGGACAATTTAAGGTATTGGCAAGTATTTTGGGATGATAATGAGATCAATGCATTTTTGCAGGGTGATGGAAAATTCAAAGATACTCCAATAGAGGGTGAGTATGAGGTTGATGATTAGGAGTTGGAAGAAAAACAGATGGAAATATTACAGTTAAATGATAATGTAATTCCTAGAGGTCTCATACCTCTAGAGGAGCTTTTTGATCAGGATGATGTCGCAAAGAAACCAAGCTTCGTGCCCACAAAGAAAGGAGTTGAAGATGTGAATATTGGAACAACTGATCAGCCCAAGTTTGTCAAATTATCAAAGGCATTATCCCCTAAGGTAAAGGAGAAGTATGTTAAATTGCTTTCTGAATTTTCTGATGTATTTGCATGGGATTATTCAGATTTGAAAGTGTATGATAAGAACATAATTCAACATACAATTCCTATCAAGCCGGATCAGAAGCCTTTCAGACAGAAGCTGAGAAGAATCAATCCAAAGCTGCTGCCATCAATTGAAAAGGAGGTAAACAGATTGTACAAAGCAGGAATCATAGTTCCTATTATATTTTCTGATTGGATTTCGAATTTGGTCCCAGTGCGTAAAAATACTGGAGAAATAAGACTGTGTATTGACTTTCGGAACTTGAATAAGGCATCCTTAAAGGATAATTACCCACTTCCGAAAATGGACCATATTCTGCAGAGAGTAGTTGGAGCATCTAGGATGTCACTACTTGATGGCTACTCAAGGTATAACCAAATCTTGGTTCATAAGAAGGACCAAGATAAAACTGCCTTTACAACACCCTCAGGAACCTTCCAGTATGCCAAGATGCCCTTCGGACTGAAGAATGCTGGAGCCACTTTCCAGCATGCAATGGACATTTCTTTTGTGAATGAAAAAGATGTTTTTCTTGTTGTTTATTTGGATGATTTGACATTGTTTTCAGGTTCATATGATGAGCATTTGCACCATCTAAGAGTGGTTTTTCAGCGTTGTAGAAAGTTTTGGATTTCTCTCAATCCCAAAAAGAGCCTTTTTTCCATGGATGAGGGAAAATTTCTCGGCCATATCATCTCTAAAGATGGCATCCGCATAGATCTAGCCAGAGTGGAGGCAATCCACCTCATAGATCTTCCACATAACAAGAAATAAATTCAGGCTTTCAATGGTAAGATGAACTTTTTACGCAGATTTATACCTAATCTAGCTGAGAATTTGAGAGAGATGACCAATATGTTGAAGAAAGAAAACACTGTTAAGTGGAGTGAGGAAGCTATCAATTCATTCAATCTGGTAAATTTTGCTATGTCTAATGCCCCAGTTTTGATCAGTCCCAACTATACTCAAGATTTTATTATATTTTTGTTTGCATCTGAGCATACTATGGCCGCTGTTTTAATGCAAAAGAGAGATGGAGTAGAAAATCCAATCGCCTTTTTCAGTAGGACAATTAGAGATGATGCTTTAAGATATAATATTATTGAAAAGCAGGCATTGGCTCTTGTCAAGGCATCAAAAGATTTCAGGGTCTATATTCTACATTCACACACTACAGCATATGTCCCTAACACAGCAGTCAAGGATGTGCTCATGAAAACTGATCTAGAAGGTCAAAGAGGCAAATGGATAGCAACTATGTTGGAGTATGATCTGGAGATCAAGCCTAATAAGTTGATCAAAGGCCAAGGTTTGGCGAAATTGATGGCCCAATCAAATCTGTGTGCTTTAGATATAAACCTCATTTCAGAAATGTTGGAAGAGGAAGATGAAGGTTTGCTGGTTCCCATTTCAGATATTTTTCTGCAGTCCCCTTGGTATTCAGATATTGTGTATGTTCTTCAGCATCTCTCGCCTCCTCCAGGCATGTCTAAGAGTAAAGGTAGATCTTTGAAACTCAAATCTGCAAAGTATTGTATCTTGAACAGTGCTCTATTTTGGAAGGATCCGGGAGGCGCTTTGCTAAATTTCCTAATTGAAGAAGAAGCCGAGAAGGTAATGCATGATTTCCATAAAGGTGACTATGGTGGTCACCTGTTTTGGAAAACTACAGCGAACAAGGTATTGAGAGCCGGGTATTATTGGCCCACATTATTTTCTGATTTATATAAAACAGTGATGAATTGTCATGAATGTCAAATTTTCCAAGGGAAGAAGAAATTGCTTCCACTTCCTTTGAAACCTGTTTCAGTGAACGCGCCCTTTCAGCAGTGGGGGCTCGATTTTATAGGAGAAATACATCCCGCGTCCTCAGCACAGCATCGATGGATATTGACTAGAACAGACTACTTTACGAAATGGATCGAGGCCATCCCTGCTAGGCAAGCGATTGACACGGTAATTATTCAATTCCTGGAATCAAATATTTTATCCCGTTTTGGTTGCCCATGTAAAATTGTGACAGATAATGCAGCCGCGTTCAGATCAAAGAAAATGATCGATTTCTGTGATAAATACAATATCGTGCTAGGCCATTCAACAACGTATTATCCACAAGGCAACGGCCTGGAAGAATCATCGAACAAATCGCTTATGAATATAATTAAGAAAATTTTGGAGGCAAACAAAAGAAATTGGCACCGGAAGCTTATCAACGCACTGTGGGTAAACAGAGTTAGCAGTAAAAAATCAATAAGTATGTCACCTTTTGAGCTGGTTTATGGTACTGATGCTATCTTTCCTACCTCTCTTACAGTTCCAGGATTATTACAAGAAGTTGGCAGCGAAGATGATGACAACCAGCGAAGGATCAATCAGATGATCCACCTTCAACAAACAAGAGAAGAAGTGTTACAGAAAGCAAGCCAGTTGCAGGACAAGATTAAAAAGATCTATGACAGGAAGACTAAAGCAGAAAGGTTTCAGTTGGATGATGTAGTGTTGAAATGGGATGCAAGAAATGAAGACAAAGGGAAGCACGGTAAATTTGACAACCTTTGGAAGGGACCATACAAAATTACAGCACACAGGGGTCAGAATGCCTTCTTACTTTCAGAAATGGATGGACAGGATTGTCCTGGAGGAGCAGTAAATGGTAGGCTACTGAAGCACTACCATTGTTGAAGACATGGATCATAATCTATCTCATCATCAATGTATATGCCATTTTATTTTTCTAAAAGCAAAGTTAAAAATGCACAGTCATTCAAGTTTGGGGCCCAAGGTGAAGGCTATAAAATTTGGATGATATGTGTATGGTTTGGTTTTATTTCAGTTTTCAGTCTTAGTCTAGAGTCAGAGTCAGTTTGCATTTGTGTCATTTTTCAACATTTTGACTCCATGCCCAATGGATAAGGCTACTTGGTCTAAGGTGTTCTTGGCACCTCCAAGGAGCTACCATCCCCATTGGAGCCAATGTTAGTGTCAGTCTAGACATACTGCCATCAGTGATCAAGACTGCTCTTTTTTCATTTTCATATTAGGTGTCTCATACCGAATAAATTTCACCATTCCGTTAGGTCATGGATTCATTGATGGTAGTAATTTTTTATCAGTTGTCCCTCATGAGGTACTTGTTGATTGTCCTTTCTATGGTCTTTAGTCATTAGTCACTTTCATTCTCAAAATCATATCAGTAGGTCATAGGATGGGTCTCATTAGTTTCTAGGGTCTCACCATGGTCAAATTAATGAGTCAAATGTCAATAATATCAGCAATGTCATGAGGAAGCCAATAAGCTCAAATTCACAGCACCTGGAAGATCAGAGAGACATTTTATTCATCTTGATGTAATTTTCACCTCAAAACCATGTTTGAGGTGAAACGTAATATTTTTCCTTTATTATCATTCATTATGTAATTTTATATCATCATATGTAATAAGTCACAATTCAAAAGCTGTCATCTCCACAAAGTGATGTCCCTGCCTTCAGAGAAGTTTTTCGCAGCATGTTCAGCGCCAAATCATCTTTCAAGCAGATCCATCAGAAAGAGTCCGGAAAGAGCTTTCCAACGATATGCTACACTCTCAAAATTGACTTCTAGATTGAAATTTATGCTTAAGTGAAGTAAAGGCCCTTATATCCTCATATACCCCCTATTTCCCATTTATTCCCCTTTAAATTTATGTTTAAAGTTCTATATCTTCCTTATGAAATCCCTTTTTCCCCCTTTCGATTGTAAAATCGCATTATAAATACATATGCGATTATGCCCAACCACTTCCCCTCCATGCCATTGAACTTTATAATAAAAAGTTGGATATTATAAAGTCTCACCGCATAAAACCACTTCCCCGACCATACCCCGTAAAAATTTATTATAAGTCCCCTCCCCCTTATTTAATCGCAATCGCAACCTTTCCAAATCGTGGGTTTATTTGAAGTGCCAATCACAAGTATTTGCGACGCAATTGATCGCATTGCAATATACCCCAATGCGATTGATCACACCATTCTCCGATCATCGCATCGCAAGTTCTGTTCTCCCGATTTCGATCGCGATTACCCCAGCTCCCGATCTCCGATGCGATTGACCCCTGGGGCCCACCATAATATAACCGCCCATTTGTATTACCAAAGGCCCTTCCCCTTTGTAAATTAGAAATTTGTTCTATTTCTTTTTTACAAAGTTTTTCCATTCCCCTTTCCCAATCACATTGGAATTTTTATGTTTACCACTCCGCCCTACTCCTAACTCTGATTTCCGATTGCGATTCATACCCCCGGTCCCACCATTTAATTCCTCCTCCATTCATTACCAAAATGCCCTTCCCCTTTGTAAAAGTTAAAAATTATCTGTTTTGTTTATTACAAAGGGTTCTCCCCAATCGCATCGCATATTTGTAAATGTGTTACTCCGCCTGCCCCGTTCCCCGATTCCGATTGCGATTGCACTTTTGTTTTAATATGATATCCCTCTGCTCGGCTCACTCCGATTGCGATTATAACGCGGGTCCCGCCTCCACTCCCTTCCTTCCTATTCACAGTTTTTTCCCTTCACAAAGCATATAATTTCATTCGGTTCTATTTCTATGGCAGTTTATTAAAAAGTCAAAGAACAAAGAAATAATGGAAAGAAAAAGAATAGTCAAAGGGCCGAGAGCTTATTTAAAACAATGATTGTTATAGCAAGTAGCAAAATAGGAAATCTGTTCATCAGATTACCTATTTTCGTTCATACAGCCTAACAGCAAAATCTCCAAAAGCTGTCAATGTAATGTTGTCCCTTATTTTCAGGGGCGGATTGTTGTATTACTTTCTATGATTGTATTTTAGTTCTTCAGCTGTTAGAACAGCTCCCTTTTCTGTGGATCTGTGTTCCCACATTTTAGCTTATTTTAAATCATTTGTAAGCAGTCTGAGTTTGGAGAAAGTAGGGGAATAGTGTGGAAGAAACATCTCTGCGCTACATTGTACAGTTTGACAGGAATTAATATGAGATGCAGCTTTGATTTGTGGGATCCATGTGGTATGAGACTTAGAATTTGTTTTTCTCCTTTGTTTCATATGTGAATTGTTATGTGTTCCATTCATCCATAAACATTTCCTTTGAATTCTTTCAAGATAGAAAGGTAGAATCCATTTTATATGCTCTGCCTTGGGAAATCATTCATACTCTGTATTTTTCTTCTGTTTGAAAAGGATCCATTTGCTGTGCCCTTTTCAGCTCCTCACCAGTCTTTCCATCCCATCCTCATTAAATTTTAATTGCTAATTTTCCTGCCTATATTGCCCCATGAAATACCCCGTGTTCTGATTTAATTCCCGGTTTGAAACTGTCCCTTCATATCCTACACATCCTTGAAATTCATTCATTCATTTTATTAAACCTTTTTCCCATCATTTTATCTAGCCTAATGTCAGTCCATTTATTGTGTTCCATTGAATATTCTTTCACGGAGAGAGCCCTCTCCTGTCCTTCTAGGGCTAGCTACAAGGCTGTGCGTGGTTTAGTTCTTACCCTATTTTGCCTTTTGGCAAACTTTGGGTCCAATTCAAAGTTAACAAGAAGCAGGTCTTAGATATTTCTGAACGCAACTACACCTCAACTGCCTGTTACCAGGAGTGCTGAAAAAAAAGGTATGTGGGAGGTATATGGTCATTTGTCTATTTTACTCTATCTTTACATTGCTTTAGTTTTCATTTACTTTTATATGTTTTTCCTTCATCTTAACAATAAAGTAAAGGAAAATAATGCAAAACTAAGGTGGAATGAATTGTTGATAAAATATGTTTTTAATAGCATAAAAAAATGATTTTTTTTTGTCTTTATTGATAGGGAATCGAAACAGTCAAACTGCTGACCAAAATTACCAAATAACAACAGAAAAGAAAACCAAACGCAATCGTATTGACTCCTATGAATTAGCCGAAGATGTAGAGGCATGCCTATTCTTGGAGTATTCAGTGGATAGCCACGAAGTGAAAATATCTCCTGATACTGATGATCAGTTACTATGTTTTATTTCTCCTTTAAGTTATAAAAGGCTGTAGGTGAAAGAGATGGGAGAGGCAGTTCATGTATTATAATTTTCCTGTGATAAATGTATTTAGATAGAATCGTCAAGTTTGTGATAATGTACTGCTATATTGATTAATGAAGAAATTGGTGTTTTCAGTATAAACAACTTCTGAGTATTTCTTGGGAGAAGACTTCTAGAGGCTTCGGGCCCAGTCCCTGGGAGTTCTCTTGCTATTCTGTGATATACATTTATTTACGAATCTTGCATTTTTAGTTATCCTTCTTGTTTCATAGCATTATCATTCAATTGGTTAATTGCAGGTGTGATACGTTATAACTTCCTTTTCAACAGATTAGATTTATCATTAATGTTCTTTTATTAGGAAGTGATGCTTTTACATTCGTTAGACTAGTTTCAGCGTGGTTGCTGTTCAATTTTGCATACAGTTATTTCTTGTACCTTTCCATCATAAGTGTGAATGTTTGGTTTGATGTTCAATTCTGAATGATGCTATTAGTTGATTGATAGAGAATTCCATTGCAAAATATAGAATAATTGATTGCTATTCAATTCATTAGGATTTTTATTCAATTCACTATGGCTGTTGTTCAATTCATTAAGGTAGTTGTTCAATTCATCAAAGCGTGATGTTAAATTGCAATCTATTCTTTATTTAAGTCTTGAGTGGTTATTTCCGCATAAGCTTAGAACAAGAGTTGATTCCTTTGATTATTTTGAAGTAAGTAATAGTTACTTTCGAGTTGATTTGATTGAACTTAAAGAATTAGATAACAGTTCTCACAAATATTTAGAATAATTGGCCTCTGACTTCACTCACATATATTTTTCTTGCACTCTTGAAATAACAAGAATTGCCCTGGGTTGATGAATAATGTGAAACATTAAGGTCACCTTTAAAAAACACCTTTTTGACCCAAAAAACTTCCTTCTTAAAGCTCATATATAACTCTTGGAAATCCATTGTGATAGGGTCGGGTGTGTGAGGCCATTCTGCACCTAAGACAATGTCGCAACCACCCGTTTCAATGGAAAACATGTGGGATTTAAGGTGATAATCCCCCACTTGAAGCTTAATTTTTCATAGCGGTCCTCACATTTCATGGTCCCCCCATAAACGATTAGTACATGGAAATTAGAGATGGCCCTTATAAACCAATGGGTTTCTTCTGCTCCACACTTATGGACAAAGTTATGAGTACTTCCGCTATCAATAAAAAAACGACTGGACTATGTTTAATGAAGCCATGGATTTTAAGAGATTGTGGTGAAGAAATTACAACCAAGGAATGTAGTGATATAATTGGCTCATATGGAAAAGCTGCTAGATCCTAGTTTGGTGCTACTCGAGTTCCACCCACTTCTTCCTCATCCATGTGAGGGTTGGGGGTTTCCTCCGCTGTACAATTTTCAGTGGTATCAATTTGAAAGAATTTGGGTTCCTTGAATTTAAGCCCTGGGGTGTACTTATCATCGCATTAGTAGCATAATCCTTGTTTCCTTCATTCGGCCATTTCTGCCGGAGACACCTTTTGAACCTTCAGTGTTTGGGTGGGGCCCATGGCCTAGGTGGTACATGGCTTTACGACAAAATTTGGGTGATTGGAATGAGCATGTAAGGAAAATTCCACCTCTAAGCTTTTCGACATGTGTCCAATTAAGTAGAGGGGTGGTGCATCTAGACATGGGCTTATATTGCTTCCTTCAGGCCACTGATAAAACATTCCAAATAAAAGGCATCTGATAAGCCTTCAGTTTTGATGGAAATTTTTTTAAAAGAATCCATGTAGTCCTTGACTGTACCATTTTTTGGAGCTTAGTGAGTTGTCCCAAGAAATGATAATCTCGATAAAAGTTGTCACAAAGGGCTTTTGAAAATAAATTCCAAGATATCAACAATGCGTAACATTTCTGATGCCACTTCCACCATTGCCATCTTTCTTGGTCCAAGTAAAGTTCTCCCACTCTTATTTTAGTGTCATCGTCATGGATATTATTAAGGAGGAAGTACTATTCCATTTGAGCCAACCATACAGCTGGCTTCGAGCCATTAAATTTTTACATGTCTATCTTGGGCACCCGTTGACTCGAAAAGTGGGACCCTCCATGGAAGTGAGGTTATGGCTAGATTCACCTTCATCGTATGCATCCCCACATGTATATTCCTTGCTACGTGACACCAATAGAGACAGAGATTCCTAGATTTGGCCAGAAAGTGTAGAAATTGTGGTCTTGAGGTTGTCAATTGTTTCATTCACCTTCTCTACAAACATTACCTGCGAGCAGGTTCTATAAATGCACTAGCCTAGATTTGGGACCGCCTAAAAAAATTTGGGCTGATAACTGAATGGTACCACTATGATCAGATTTCCATCCTAAGTCCTATGGGCTAGGTCTCTAGAAAGCATCCCAAAATGGCTCTAGAATTTTTTTAATGGATTTTTAGTATTTACTCCCCGCTGATCAATACTGTAGTGGAAAAATACCCGAAAGCTTAATACTGCCAAATGTCTTGCGAAATTCAGGCCTAGAGTGGAGTAGCTCGACATGGATGCCTGAGTACCATCATATGTGCCACAAGAATCAGATCTGGGCTATGGCAGCCAAAACCCTTACTGTACTATGAGCTGAATCTGTGCTGCAAATACCTTGAAAGCTAGATGGATAGTGTCGATAGATCAAAAATGGTATATCTGAGAAGGATATAGAATATGAGAGAGCTTCAGATATATGGGTAAACTATGTTCACAAGGAGTGTCAGGTGCTATAGGTCGCAATACATGCAAGGGTCCAACAATAATACTTGGCCCAATATTTCAGGGAACCAACTAAGGAGGACAATCTGTACCCTTGGCTGTACTACCTGACTACCCTGTTGTACATGAAAGTAATCTCTGCGAGTGTTGTTATCAGTGTATTGTAGTAGCAAGACGGTCGATGGCTGAACTATTGTTGGGTTTCAGGGTTTCCTAGGGGGCATCCTATATACCTGAGGGTACATGGAAGTGTGGTCCGTGCGCAGTTCTGTCTAATGCACTACTACTTGAAGGGGTACCCATAGGGGTTACAATGGAGTCCACCAAACATGAACACCTCTTGTAGTTCTTTCCTACATGCTTCCCCAAATCTACAGGTTTATGCACTTAATGACAAATTCCATGGTTTAAATATGAAGGAACACATCTCTATCCTAAAAATATTCTGCAAAAACGTGAGGTCCCACTGGCCCTAGAAAGATCTCTGATACCACTTGTTATGCACTTAACCTATTAAACAAGCCATAACACAAGAAATACAAAACAAAATATCCGAGACAAATAGATATCACCAGAAAATAGACAAGTGACAGAGATATTTCATTATGCAGATTCAAGATACAATGTTCACTTGTCTCTTCGAGGGGGAAACCTCCAACAGATCAGAGCTCAATTACAATACGACACAACAAATTTTCCTTTTATATAATGCTATTTATAGCCTAATGAAATCCAAAACCCTAACTATTAGTGGTCCCTGAGATAATTATGGGTTAACCACCTTATTTATTAACTAAGGCCCATTTATAACTAATTTTGGTCCCTTTTCTAGAATGTGGGTCAACTACTTACAATTATTATTAATGTAGATAACTGCTTAAGGGATTTATTGACTTAAACAACTAACTATGACTTGGACTAGGCCCTGATGGGCTTATTACATAAATAAAGGGATTATGGTTAGACCCTAACAAGAAAGCCTTATGATGATTTTTAGAAAATCAACGTGCAAATGTTTAGGTGTTAAAATATAGTTTGAGTTGTGTGACTATATAAATGATTGCTATGATAGCTTTGTGATTAATTAACTAGAAGGAACTAATAACTAACTTGTTTCACTTCCTTTGATAAATTAAAATTGGTGCTAAAAATGATATATTTCGTTGATTATGCAAGTATGTGTATTGTGTCAAGAAATTCTTAATTTGCTGATAATGATGTACTAATATGGATTTTTGTTGCAAATGGTTTGTTATAAAAGATATATAAGAAACCATATACAGTGAAATACTTAGGAATGATGACTATAATGGTGCTTTATAGCTCCAATCAGTTGAAAAATGGGGATGAAGAGGCTAGATCAAATGAAAAGAAAGATTAGTTGGCCAAGGGGGAGGAGAAAACTATTTAGATTGGCTGGATATTTGGAGGAGCCTAATGGTTAAGGTTAAGATTTTTAAGGAAAACAATGAAATATTGTTAAGAGATCAGGAAAAGAAAGCTAAAATCAATGCAATTATCTTGCAAAGCCTCTCGGATTTGCAGAGGCAGAAGCAACATGATCTAGGAACTAGTCACAAAGACCAATGAATCCTTTGAGAGTCAGAAGAGAAAAAAATGGGGTAGACGGTAACAGATAAAAGAAGAGGCATAGGTCAAAAATTGAAGATGTTATGAAGGGGAATGTGCTGCTAAGTTCCCTAGAAATATGGAGAAACATGTATGTGCATAAATCTAGTGGATATTTCAGCTCAAGTACTAGAAAAAATCATCAGCAATCTCATCATCATCATGATTATCAGAGAATAAAATTAAAAAGTTATATGCTAGAGGAATCGAATAAAGCCAAGCCACCTACATTTGATGGAGATGTGAAAAAAATATGAAGGCATAGAATCCTGGTTGTTGGGCATGAAGAATTTCTTTAGAATTCATAATTATTCTAAAAATATGAAAGCCAATATTAAATGGAAGATATATGGTGGGAGGATATAAAAAATGTCAAAGGTATTTTTGAAGATGAATTGAGCTTGGGTGAATTTGAGAAGCTTTTCAAGAATCAATATTTTTTTGAGAAATACTAAGAAAAAAAGGCAAAGGAATTTTATGAGCTCAGAATGGGTAAAATGTTAGATGAGGTATACACCACCAAGTTTCTAAATTTTTGGAGATAGGTTCCATATATCAAGGGGGAGAAGGCCAAAATCTAGAGGTTCGTCAATGGAATACCTATGATATTCAGAGACAGATTGAATTTTTGGAACCTCAGACACTAAATGATGCCATTAAGAAATTAAAGCGCTACTATGAGCAGGAAAAACACAAACCAAAAATTAAAAGAAACTAGAAGTCCAAGGACAATGTTGCAAATATAAAGAAATGTATCAAGAAATCCCCAAACAAAAAGGAAGGTAAGAATCCAAATGTTATAAATCGGTTCCAACATATAATTGGACAAGATGCAAAGGGAAATGTGTTACAACTAGCAATAGCCATAGAGAAGCAAAAATATGAAATTGAGGAACAACTGAAATTATAGACATGTGGTGAAAATAACCGGAAAAAGGACTACCCACATCAGAAAAGCATCAGGCCCAAGATTTACAGCACCTAGGATGCTCACACACTTGGTGATGTAGCTAGGGAATTGCCCATAATTTATGCAATGATGGATAATCGCCAGACATATCACCTAGAATCCATCATAGATATGGAAGGTAAGCTGTGTAATAAATTTATTTCCATTTTAATTGATCTTCGTTTTAACTATTGTTATGATAGTGCGGAGCTTGTGGAGAAATGAAATTTGGCTAGTAATTGCATGATGAACCTTGGTTGGTTCAATTGGCGACAGGTACAAAGAGAAGAGTGAACCATTGGGTAAAGTCGTGTGAGATGAGCTTCAACGCATGCCAACAATAACACATCTAAATGTGTTACCTTTGGGTGCATACAAAATACTATTGGGTATGGATTAGCTATATAGGCACTATACCAAGGTTGATTTCTATGAGAAAGAAATTAAATGATTAGATGAAGAAGGAAGGAAAAGAGTATTGCAGGGAGAGTGAAAGACCACCTTGGCGGGGAAAGTTACATCTATGCAGGTAAAGCGGAACTACCTAAAGGGTTGTAAATTATTTTTTGTGAAAATTACCAGTAATGAGAAGGATAATGGCCATGCTAAGAAATAATAAATCAAAAGATTACATAGATATATTGTGTTGTGACAGTTCAAGGATGTGTTCCCCGAAGATATTCTTGGATTACCTCCTCACAAAGAGGTAGAATTTTTTATTGACTTGGTGCTTGAAGCAACACCAACATTCAAAACACTTTACACGATGAGCACCCCTGAACTTATTGAGTTAAAGCTATAGTTGAAAGAAATAATTGATAAAGGCCACATTCAACCAAGTGTGTCATTGTGGGGAACCCCAATATTATTTGAAAAGAAAAAGGATGAGACACTTCGAATCTATATTAATTACAGAAATTTGAACAAAGTAGCCATTAAGAACCACTATATGTTGCCATGGATTGATGACTCATTCGATCAATTGAGGGGAGAAATAGTCTTCTCTAATATCAACCAGAGGTCTGGATATCATCAAGTGTGCATCAAAGAGGAGGATATCCATAAAACTACTTTTAGGATGAGGTATGAGCACTATGAGTTTGTAGTGGTACCTTTTAGGCTTATTAATGCACCTATCACTTTAATGTGTCTAATGAATAGTGTGTTGTGTCATTATTTCGATAAATGTTTCATTGTTTTTGTGGATGACATATTTGTGTAATCGAGGATTGAAGAAGAGCATGAAAAGCACTTGCATGCAATACTACAATTTATAGGAGAGCATTAAGTGTATGGATTAATCCGTCTTGCGGACAAGACCGATCTCCCTAGTACTAAAAGTATCTAGCAACAAATAGCCAAATGTACTAATCTTTCTCTAAGCATGTAAAGTTTACAAAAGGTTCTATAGAGGTGTAAAAGACTTACCGTTTGTCCAGTGCTTTTTTGAAGCCGTTATTGTCCCTCGCGCGCTTGAAGGAGTTTTCCCCGTAAACCTGCAGTCACAAACAAGAAAAATATTACATAGCACCTGTATAGAAATCATCATAAACCATGCTTATTATAGTGATCAAGGAATCTATGAAATAAACCATTGATTGAAAGCTTATTGAGAAAAATGAGCATATTTGTATTAATTTCAAAAGAAGGAAAACCTTACAACCTGAGCCTTGATGTTCGAAAGGCCTTCCTGGGGTCCGAAGCAAGATTCTCCTTTACTTTGATAAGCTCTGCACTCCTCCAACCAAGACAAGTAGAGGTATGTAATGTCTCCTCACAAAATTCTTAGTCAACTGAGTCTAAATCTCAATAGCACTTAACCTCAAATATTCTTAAGCTTGAAATCCCTTTGAGGCTACCCAATGCCTCTTTTTATAGTGGAAAAGAGGAGGTTTTCTATTCCAAGTATGAAGGGACAGAATCCTCCTTCAAAGGGATAAGCTCCTCACATCAAGGGGTTAGCTCCATAAGGTAAGGGATTCATGCACCTCACAAGAGCGGTTCTGCCACTACAAAATCCATTCTAGAAGCTTCCAGGATTCACTTTTATTGATTTATTGAGCTTTTTGGTATTTTACTTCTTTTACTTCAGACCTTTTTTTTTATTGGTTAGGTCCGCACGATAACAAAGATAAAGTGCGTTCAGAACGCAGAAAGCTAAACATCGAGTGCGTGACTGTGAAAAAGATAGCTAGAAAGTGCGATACCAAAGTTTAAGAGACTTTTAGGAACTTTTTCCGATTTTCATAGCTTTACATGGAGGAACTGGTATGTTAGACTTGAAAAAGGGAGAAGTATCGCACACGAATTCATACACACAGTGTAATGTCGATGATAATTTTGCTGTAGAAGATTTCCCAAAAGTAAAAAGTCCTGAATAGATGAAACTGAAGTCTGTCATATATGAAGAGTGCAATACTTTATCATTTCAAGGATCATCCTGTGGACACCCCAGTCAGCACTTGTAAAAACATTCAATGAAAAATATATATGTATACATATCATCACTGAGGTAGGCATTCCCATACTCAGATTAAACTAACTAAAAACTGATTCAACTATTCTGATACAAGAATGATTTTGAGTACATCACAGTATAGACATGTGTGAACACAATATGGGCGCAGCCATCTATTTATAAATAGTCCATTGTATAAATGACAATAAAATTCCTCGCAACCTAGATGATAGAAACTAGATCTAGGGTCTTGATTTCTGTATCTCGAACTAGTACGATTCTATCCATGTGAATGAATGTGTCGAAGTCGAACATGGTAGAAACCACTTGATTACCATTCAATGATGTAAACTGTTAACAAGTGTGAGAGTAACCACTAGTAATGTCAATGGCTCTCAAAGTACCCAGTACAATCCATGAAATGTGAATGAATGAGCTGAAGTCAAACATTTCATGGAATCATTCGATCGAAGGTCGATGATGTAACCCGTCGTCGAAAGTGAGAAACTCACCATTAAGGCATGCATATTTCAAGGTATTGACGATTTCTAGATCAAATTCCCAGATAATGAGTTGTCGTTGATAGAAAGCGATCCGTTGTAGGCAAGCCCACAACACGAAATCATAGATCAATTTTTGAAAATATATTGGCAAGGACTGACTCAGGGATGGTCAAAATGGATGACAGATATTTTACAGATGAATGGTTTATTTGAACTGTCCTCTTGAACACATAACGACACTGCAGATGAATTGGTGACAATTGACCCAAAGCTAATACCCAGAAACCAGATGAAAACTTTCAATGAGGTTTGATTAACTTTTAGGAAAATGATTTCCCAACCCAGGTGAATGAAAGTGTCGTGTTCAAGAGTGGTTGACTGAATTTTCAAAGAATCAAAATACAACAAACACGCCCATTTTCCTCTCTTTTCCCCCACCATTTCTGGCAAGTACCTCTTTATTTTTGACAAGCTTGAGGAGGATAACATTTGCTTGTTTATAAGCTCATCCTTCGGATGAGTCCAACTTAGTTTAAGATTCGAACCCTAAGAAGGAGTGGTTCGTTCCTGTTAAAAATTAAACAGGTCCTTTACTGTTAAATTTTAACGAGTCCAGTATAGGAGAAACTCGATGTTTTTCAATTTTAGGGAGTCAGAAGAAAAAACTTAAGAAAACTCCATGGGTGTACTTTTTCGTAAATTTAGTCTCTCGGGCCCAAAAAAGGATAAAATAATGTGGGAGAGAACTCTATTGACCGTAATTAGTCAACGTATACCTTTTTCGTAAATAGTCCATTTCAGTCCGTAAAAGGGGTAAACTTATACTGAAGGGACGATTATTCATTTACTTTAACGAGTTCGAACAATCAAGTACTCAGCAATATTTTCATGTTTAGAGAGTCTGAAAAGGGCTTAAAAGAGGACTCCATTGTTTTGCTTTTTCGTGAATTTTTGAAAGAGTCCGAAAAAGTGATAAAAGTGTGCTCTTTGTTGAAAAATGATTAATTCTCCTGAAAAATCCAATTTCTGCACAAAAACTTGAAACATTACACATACCTGTTTAAGATGAGTAAAAATGCTTCAAAAATACCCTTTTTAAAGTGAAAAATAAATAAATTAAAAATTCATCTATTTGAAAAAACTTATAAAAAGGACTTTTTCAACTTCATTTTTACCATTCAAGTTCAGAGTGAAAAGTAGAAGCTTTTGGGTAAAAACTTTCCTGTGAAGATTCTGGAAAATCCGTCCATTGAAATCGAGAACCGTCAGTCCCAGGTAATCCACGACCTCTTAATCTTTCATTTCATCCATTTACAGTTCGTTTGTAGGCTTTAAATTTTATTTTTAAGGAAAAATATGGTTCGAAAATCGCCCGCAGGGGTCCACAAGTGACACACATGGTACCTGCGGACCCCGACTTTTTCATACAAGGAAAAAAGTCATGGTTCCGCACTTTCCTTACAGAACACGTGCGTTCGTATGCACTGTTTACAAAGGTTAAGTGCGGTCCCCGCGCGTTTAAATTTAAAACTCAAATTTCTCTTTTGCCGCCCAAAATTTTTCACATTAGATTGTTCTAATCTATATTTTTATGTATTGTAGGATTAAAAAGATGTTGATTTGGGGAGAACGTGAACACGAGGACATGGATGACGCCGCAATGCTCCATTTGCCCATAATGCAAGCATTAAGAGCGTGCGATATATATAAATTCTGGGCCATCCAAGGCATGAGAGCACAGGTAGAGCTCCTGACATGGCTGGTAAACAGGTGGAACGTGCAGGACCAGTGTTTCATTATTGGCAGCCACCGGATCGAAATCGAGCTGGAGGACATTTATTTTCTAACTGGTTTGTCCAAGAGGGGTGAACAACTCTCCTTGTTTGGGACTAGGCCAGGTGGCCAGACTGTCGCTAGTCTTTGGCAAGAATTTTGTAATGATGAAGCAGGCCCCAGGGACAAACAGATTGATATAAAAACTATCATCTGTCTCGAGCTGAAATTTATTGCATTTACTGTTACCAGGCTGTGCGGGAGTGCAGCATTGTATGTAGCTACCGGTTCTCAGATGCACATTGCTGTGGACTATTTTCACGGCACTATTTTCAACTGGTGTGACGCTGTGTTGGCTAATATAAAAGGCCAACTAACTAGAGCAAAAAACAGGAAGCTAAATAACTTTGGATATGGATCCATTGTCATCTCCTTTTCTCTAGAGAGGATTCTGATGCTAGCTCCATAGAGTATCCCTGTTGATGTCGGTCGACTTAGAGAACCAAGGATGGTTCGTTGGTCCGCACTAATGGCCCGTCACGGTATTGAGGGCGCTAAGATTGTTCGATTTCCTTCTTCATATTTCTGTTGGCTAGATCGCCAAGTTTTTTTCATTGAGGACTTTCCGTATGCCGGGATAGATTTCCGCGGCGACCGAGAGATGACTCTCCCAGCAGGGGAACAGTGGGATGACTCAGGTAAAATCATTTTCAACGAATTCTAATTTCTAATTTTTTTTATTTTTGATCGTCTTGTTAAATAATAACTAAAAATTTTTGAATACAAATGTGGGCCCACGACGACCAGCCCATCTCCAACCTTATGAAATAAAACAACCAGTTGCAGCCACACCAGCTCCAGCAGGCCAATCAACAGAAATCTTGACTGATTTAGAGCATCATCTAGAGCGTTTGACTCTAGACATTTCAGAGACAAACATAGATGACATTCCACTCAGATTGCAGAGATACGTGATTGGTGTTCCAAGACCTTTTAGGAGGTTCCTGTGCAGGGTGGCTCGGGCAGTGGTTTCTTATCGTGATCACCATCAGTGATGGGATGATCGTATTGTAGACTCATATTTTTGACTTTTTGTGTTATCATTTTCCGATCATAAGGTGTTTCCAACCTATGATCGAAGACGATGTATATTTTTTGAAAACACTTTTATACTATGATATATATCACTATTTACCGGCTATCTGCGTACATTTTATGAATGTTGTTTGTTTTACTGTTTCAATCACTGCAAATGTCGATTTATCATACTAGAAGCAACTGCGTCTGCTAATGTATTTAAATGTCTTGGAATATGTTGATATTCAATGTAGTCAAATTCACGTTCCAAGAGACGAACTCTTAAAAATAACCGTAACAACACTGGATTTCTAATGGCATACCCCCTGTTAAGCTGTAATACAACAAGTTCAGAATCCAACCTCACAATCAAACTCCAAATTCCAAATGATATGGACTCAGATAATAACTCAATCACTGCACTATACTCGGCAATGTTATTCGTTGTTTGACCAAGGCTTACCCCATGCATGGAAACTAACTCGTCAGAGGGTGAATAGATAACCCAAGCTGCGGAAGAAATGTTCTGTGTACTACGACAAGCACCATCAGCAAAACCAATGTAGGTTTGAAGAGATGTCGACATCTGCAATATCAAGAGTAAAACTCAGATAAGCAGGAAAAGTGATAAAACACACTTCTAAACTAGGCACACCTTTCTAATCTAAGACACACCAGCAGTAAAGAAATCTAACCTAAAAAATAAAAGATCTCCATACCAAGTTTAAGCATAATATCGCTTCAGATATAACCCATTCCTGAGCTTATCCAAAGGGATACCATCAAAATATATCAGCTCATAGGCCCCTTTTGCTAGCTTTCGCTTAACAATGAAAGGACCATGCCACATGGGCACGAATTTTCCAACTCCTAGCTTATCGTTGGCTTGATCATAAACTAAGACTAGGTCTCCTTCTGAAAAATTTCGAAGGGTAACACTTCTATCATACTGAGCTTTAACTCTTTTGACATGAGCCTCGTTTGCTATTGCAACGTTTCTCTGATTTTCATCCAATTGAGCCAAGTACAAAAAACGTTTCTCCTCTTCAGACGTAGCTGGGAGTAACTCTATGGCTAATTTCAAAGATGGAATTTCGCATTCAATCGGCAACACAGCTTCCAAACCGTAAACGAGTTGAAAGGGAGTGAAACCAGTTGATGTTTTGACTGAAGTTCGATATGCCCAAAGTGCTGAAAATAACATGGAATGCCAATTCGTTTTGTGAATACCAATAATTCGTTTGATCATGGTGACTAAAACTTTATTTATGGCTTCGACCAGACCATTGGCTTGCGGATAATATGGAGTGGAACTATCGTGGCGCAAGCCAAGATGTTCTGTCAATTCAGTCATCATGACATTCCGAAAATGGCTTCCATGATCAGTAATAATGGCTTGAGGAACACCGAACCTCGCAATTATGTGATTAAACACGAAAGTTGCAGCAGTCTTGCCATCAGCCGAAAATGTAGGCATCGCCTCGGCCCACTTAGTAAAATAATCTACTGCTAAGATAATATATGCATGCCCCCCGGCCGAGTGAGGGTTACATGTAATAAAATCGATACCCCATTTTGCGAAAGGACCAACAACAATTATGGGATGAAGAGGAGCGGGTGGCGCGCGCATCTTACGATCAAAAAGTTGAAAATTGTGGCATTTCCGGACTGCATAAATACAATCTTTGAATAAGGATGACCAGAAATAACCAGCGCGCAATATCTTTTGGGCTGTGGCATACCCAGACATATGACCGCCACATGCTCCAGAATGGTAGTCATTTAAAACCTTTTCAGCTTCTTCATGAATAAGACAGCGTCGGAAAATAGAATTCGCTCCACGACGATAAAGTGTATCACCAATAATATTATACTGTTGGGATTGGAAACGTATCTTCCTTCGCTGAGATTGTGAGACTTTAGGCCGAAAATATTGGGTTTGGAGATAAAAAATAATATCTCCATACCATGGATCAAGAGTACTGATAAGAAACAGAGATTCGTCCACAATGGGCTGCTCTGCCACAATTTCAGTATCAGTAGAGGGGAAATCACACATTAGTTCTGCAAATACCAAGGATTTCTTCGCCTTGGATTTTTCAAATTCCAAGTCGAATTCCTGCAGGATGACTATCCATTTGGAATATTTGCCCCCTAGCAACTGTTTGGTCAAAATGTACATCATAGGGTTGCAATCAGAAATTACCGTAGTTTTGCGTAACAATATGTAATGTCTAAATCGTTGGACAGCTTGAACAGCTGCCAGAGCCAATTTCTCCACATGTGTGTACTTAATCTCAGTCGGATGCAGATTTTGACTAAGATAGTAAATCACATGTTCAGTATGAGATTCATCTTCCTGAACTAACACCATCCCAATAGTGGAATGAGAAGTGGCGAGATATAAAATGTAATCCTGGTTGTAGTTGGGAGGATGCAATAACGGTGCATGGGTCAACGCGTGTTTAAGTGCATCAAAAGATCGATCAATGATCTCATCCCAAAATAATGCAATGTTCTGTTTTAGCAACCGGGTAAAACCTTTTGTAAGCTCGACGTAGTTAGGAATAAATCTATGTAAAAAGTTTACTTTCCCCTACAAACTTTGGAGTTGGCGTAAAGTCGAAGGAGGAGGTAACTTGAAAATAGCTTCGACCTTCGACGGATCGACGCGAATACCTGCTTTCGAGACAACAAATCCAAGTAAACGACCCGAATCAACACAAAAAACACATTTGTGTGGATTTAGCCGAATTCGATAATGCCGACATCTCATAAAGATAGCACGTAAATGTGTAAGATGGTCAGCCCTGCGTGATGAATGAGCAGGTAAATCATCGAGATACGGTTGCACAATGTGCTTAATGTCATGAAACGCATAAGACATTGCCCTTTGAAAAGTTGCTCCAGCGTTCTTCAATCCAAAGGGTAGTTTGCAGTAAGAAAATGTCCCCCACGGACAAATAAAAGCTATTTTTGGCTGATCAGCAAGGAGTATGTTTATTTGATTATACCATGAAAAGTCGTCCATAAAGGAAAACATTTCACTGCCGGCACAATCATCGATTATTTGATCAATATAGGGAGTTGGATAATTGTCTTTAGGACAAGCTCGATTAATATCCCTATAATCGATACATACTCGTATCGTTCCTTGTTTTTTAGTCACAGGAACAATATTAGATACCCAATCCGTTAAGGGAATCGGATAAATAAAACCTGCACGAAGTAATTTTTCAACCTCTGCTTTGATAGCAGCAGCTTTCCTAGGATGCATTTGACGTAGACGTTGACGGACAGGCTTGGCATCCGGGTAAGTCTTGATTTCATGTATGACAATTGACGGATCAATTCCTGGCATTTCTTCGTAGGACCAGGAAAACACATCACGAAATTCTTGAAATAGGGCTTTATAAGTTTGAATTTCTTCTTCAGTACAAGAAGCACCTATATGAATGTTTTCAATTATTCCAGGTTTTACTGAAATGTCAATTGGAATCGTTCGAGAAATATTTTCCAAATTTAACTCAGAATCAGGATTTTTCAATGGATTCTACGGTTCTTTGACATATTCAACAGTAAAAATTGAAGCGAAATCATCTTCAAAATGATCTAGTTCAGGTAAAAACGAAGATCGATGATGTAGATCTTCCCATGGTAAATCGTCAACAGACAATAATTCATGAATCTGCTCATCAGAATGAACAGGTTCAGGAAATGCTGTTGTGGCTGAGCTAGATATAGAAAGTGATTCCTCATGGATCGCATTCACTGGATCAATTTCAGTTGAAGAGGGGTCGGAAAATGACTGTACAGCCTGATATGCAAGTTCAAATGGACTCAAAGGCATCATGCCATCAATTGAATCTAACTCGGATTCGGAAGGTACGATCCAAGGATCATCAAACATAACAGAGTCTGACGAAATCATATGAATAGTTGCAACAGAAGGCGATACGTTAGGAGGAGGAATGGAAAAAGTTCCTAGCAAACCATAATCTTTAATCAAACCTACTCCAACATCCTTGTACGGGATAGCCGCTTTACCAACATGCTGGATTGTTTCTGTAGAGGCTGGGTCAGAAGAAAAATAAGTTAACTGATCTATTGTAACGATCCTTCCTTGATATGGAAATTTTATGAGTCGGAAGACTGAAGAGACAACAGTAGTCATAGCGTAAGACCAACTACGACCCAGAAGAAGGTTGTAATCAAGAGGGGCAGCAACCACTTCCACATCTAGATTTACAATTTTACCTTCAACCCCTATGGGTAAATCCTGCAAAATACCAAAAGGGTGGAAACCTCGACCATCAAAAGCCTTAAGAATCGTCGGAGATTGGTTCAGTGTAGGAGAACCAAGTGATTTCCAACACTGAATCCGGAGTGTAAAAACTCTGGGAAACTTTGATAAGTATATATTATTATTGATAAAAGATGAGAGATGAGATATGATTACAATGGGGAATCACCGAGGCTTTAAATATAGCCTCATGGTGTCCCTTGGTGAAGAGGCATGATCTTTGATCATGCCCTTTCACTTAATAAAACCTAAGATAAGTATATCTAACTAATAATTAATAAAATATACATAACATTGCCTCTCTCTTAAAGATGCTTTGTCCTCAAAGCATACGTAACGATGGACAATGTTGACGAACGCCTGGGTTTCTTGAGCGGTGGGCTCTTGCTTCCCACATTTTAAAAATATCGTGGAGCATATTCTCGAGTTCAATCTTTTGTTGATATGGATAGTGAAAAGATCTGATATCGACAGGGTTGGATCCTGTCTTGACTTCTATTGGATGTTTGATTTTCCTATCTGGAGGCACTTTTATGGGTAGATCCTGGAATACTTTTTCGTGTGTCCGAACTAGTCCTTGTTCTTCTGATGACTCTTCGTGGCTCCCTTTGAATATAACATTTCTAACTGATGAAATTGTATTGTAGATGTTGGCACTCCTATTTGAATCATCTTCGTCATCAGAGAGGAAGATACGACTTGATCTTCTGGGGCTTGGAATCCATACAACCTGTGTTTCTGCCCTTTCCACTTAAAACTTATAAACTGCTTCTGATGGTTGGCAGAATAAGTACCTAAAGTTTGTAGCCATTGAATTCCTAAGACCACATCTACTCCTCGTAATGGAACGGTGTAGAATGGAGATTCTAAATAAAAGTTTTTTATCTGTAGTTTGACCTTTAAATACGCCTCTATTGTAGTTTTTATCACCAAGGCTTTAAATATAGCCTCATGGTGTCTCTTGGTGAAGAAGGCATGATCTTGGCGCAGTAGGCGGGGTTGATAAGGACCTTGAGGAGCATATTGAGCTTGGGGTTGACCCTGGGGTATGTATTGTCCTGAAGGTTGATATTCTTGAGGTATGTATTGTCCTTGGGGTTGTCCCCCAAAATAATATGATTTCACAGTTTGTCCTGGGAAAAATCTACCTTGAGGTTGACCCCCAGGTGGTAACTGACTTCCTGAAGGTTTCCCCTCAAGCGGTAACTGACTACCTTGAGGTTGCCCCCCAGGCGCGGTGGATTTCTGTGTTGGCCCCCCGGGTGGTGTGGCGCATGAGGTTGAGGATTCGGAACACTACCAGACATCATATAAATTTGCACTGCGTTCAACGTTTCAGTTTTAACACCGCTATTATCGGA